>JAVTVJ010002334.1:0-10272 GCA_034509425.1 Eopsaltria australis
CCCAGACATGGGGCCTACGATACAAATGATGGCACTTTGGCACGTGAAAGAAAACTTAGGCCCCAAGATTCATGATGTCAGTTTTGTGGAGGGTTTTAGCCCTACAAATGCAACCAGAGTCCTGGTTGATGGCAGCTTGCGTCAGCGAATAATCTTGATCCATACGGAAATTCAGGTAGCGTCCGGGAGCAGAGTGCCTTAGGGCCACGACAAAAAGTGTCCTTTTCTCTGAGAAAGAGAACTCTGCCCCCCACTTTCTTGATGTCAGTTTGGAGGAGGGTTTTGGCCCTGCAAGGGCAGCCAGGGTCCTTGTCGGTGGCAGCTTGGTCTGCGAGGAATCTTGATCCATGCGGAATTAGCATGCGGCTGTCAACTCCCAGATATTGGCCTTCGATGCAAACAATGGCGCATTTCCATGTGAAAGAAAATTCTGTCCCCCAGATGCATGATGCCAGTTTTTAGGAGGCATTTAGCCCTACAATTGCAGCCAGAGTGGTAGTTGATGGCAGCTTGGGTCTGGGAAGGATCTTGATCCATGCGGCATTTCAGGTGGCGTTCGGGAGAAGAGTGCCTTAGGGCCGGGACACAAAAAGTGTCCCTTTTCTCTGAGAAAGAGAACTCTGCCCCCCAGTTTCTTGATGTCAGTTTGGAGGAGGGTTTTGGCCCTGCAAGGGCAGCCAGGGTCCTAGTTGGTGGCAGCTTGGGTCTGTGAGGGATCTTGCTCCATGCGGAACTTGAAGAGGCGGAAGTCGACTCCCAGACAGGGGGCCTGCGATAGAAATGATGGCACTTTTCCACGTGAAAGAAAACTTAGGCCCCCAGATTCATGATGTCGGTTTGGTGGAGGGTTTTAGCCGTACAAATGCAACCAGAGTCCTGGTTGATGGCAGCTTGCGTCAGCGAATAATCTTGATCCATACGGAATTTCAGGTGGCGTCCGGGTGCAGAGTGCCTTAGGGCCACGACAAAAAAGTGTCCTTTTCTCTGAGAAAGAGAGCTCTGCCCTCCAGTTTCTTGATGTCAGTTTGGAGGAGGGTTTTGGCCCTGCAAGGGCAGCCAGGGTCCTAGTCGGTGGCAGCTTGGGTCTGTGTGGAATCTTAATCCATGCGGAATTTAAGCATGCGGCAGTAAACTCCCAGATATGTGGCCTTCGATGCAAACAATGGCGCATTTCCATGTGAAAGAAAATTCAGTCCCCCAGATACATGATGCCAGTTTTTAGGAGGCATTTAGCCCTACAATTGCAGCCAGAGTTCTAGTTGATGGCAGCTTGGGTCTGGGAAGGATCTTGAACAATGCGGCATTTCAGGTGGCGTCCGGGAGCAGAGTGCCTTAGGGCCGGGACACAAAAAGTGTCCCTTTTCTCTGAGAAAGAGAACTCTGCCCCCCACTTTCTTGATGTCAGTTTGGAGGAGGGTTTGGCCCTGCAAGGGCAGCCAGGATCCTTGTTGGTGGCAGCTTGGGTCTGCGAGGAATCTTAATCCATGCGGAATTTCAGCATGCGGCTGTCAACTCCCAGATATGTGGCCTTCGATACAAAGAATGGCGCTTTTCCATGTGAAAGAAAACTCAGTCCCCCAGATCCATGATGCCAGTTTTTTAGGAGGCATTTAGCCCTACAATTGCAGCCAGAGTTCTAGTTGATGGCAGCTTGGGTCTGGGAAGGATCTTGATCATGCGGCATTTCAGGTGGCGTCCGGGAGCACAGTGCCTTAGGGCCGGGACACAAAAAGTGTCCCTTTTCTCTGAGAAAGAGAACTCTGCCCCCCAGTTTCTTGATGTCAGTTTGGAGGAGGGTTTTGGTCCTGCAAGGGCAGCCACGGTCCTAGTTGGTGGCAGCTTGGGTCTGTGAGGGATCTTGCTCCATGCGGAATTTGAAGAGGCGGCAGTCGACTCCCAGACAGGGGGCCTACCATACATATGATGGAACTTATCCACGTGAAAGAAAACTTAGGCCCCCAGATTCATGATGTCAGTTTGGTAGAGGGTTTTGGCTCTACAAATGCAACCGGAGTCCTGGTTGATGGCAGCTTGCGTCAGCGAATAATCTTGATCCATACGGAATTTCAGGTGGCGTCCGGGAGCAGAGTGCCTTAGGGCCGGGACACAAAAAGTGTCCCTTTTCTCTGAGAAAGAGAACTCTGCCCCCCAGTTTCTTGATGTCAGTTTGGAGGAGGGTTTTGGCCCTGCAAGGGCAGCCAGGGTCCTTGTCGGTGGCAGCTTGGGTCTGCGAGGAATCTTGATCCATACGGAATTTCAGGAGGCAGCAGGGAGCACAGTGCCTTAGGGCCGGGACACAAAAAGTGTCCCTTTTTCTCTGAGAAAGAGAACTCTGCCCCCAGTTTCTTGATGTCAGTTTGGAGGAGGGTTTTGGCCCTGCAAGGGCAGCCAGGGTCCTTGTTAGTGGCAGCTTGGGTCTGCGAGGAATCTTAATCCATGCGGAATTTAAGCATGCGGCAGTAAACTCCCAGATATGTTGCCTTCGATTCAAACAATGGCGCTTTTCCATGTGAAAGAAAACTCAGTCCCCCAGATCCATGATGCCACTTTTTAGGAGGCATTTAGCCCTACAATTGCAGCCAGAGTTCTAGTTGATGGCCGCTTGAGTCTGGGAAGGATCTTGATCCATGCGGCATTTCAGGTGGCGTCTGGGAGCACAGTGCCTTAGAGCGGGGACACAAAAAGTGCCCGTTTTCTCTGAGAAATAGAACTCTGCCCCCCAGTTTCTTGATGTCAGTTTGGAGGAGGGTTTTGGCCCTGCAAGGGCAGCCACGGTCCTAGTCGGTGGCACCTTGGGTCTGCGAGGGATCTTGCTCCGTGCGGAATTTGAAGAGGTGGCAGTCGACTCCCAGACAGGGGGCCTACGATTCAAATGATGGCACTTTTCCACGTGTGTTGCCTTCTTGCTGTGAAGGCAGGCGACCTGGTTCAAGAACGACAGCACGGTAGCCCGGCCTCACCCGGGCTACTCGGGCCACGAGTCACAGACACCAATGTGGTGGATGGTCAAATGGCGTTTATTACCTTATCTCATGAGGTTAAATGGTCTAGGGGGCTTCACTACGTCAGAAGGGGGACGATGGGATAGCTAGGGTTAGTAAGGAGTGGAAAACTACTGGGTCCGGAGGGGTTGCATACTTTGGGTGATCTGTTATCATGCAGGAATGGAGGGGGGAGGGTTCCATGCTGCCCTTGCTTTCCGTCACTTCGCGAGATCTTCCGTCCGCCTGTCCCTTTCTACCACACTTCCCCCCCCTTTTTCACAAATGAATGAGGTAGTCATAGATACATGTATCAAAGTGAGGCATGAGGTAGTAACTTGACGTGGGGAAAGGGGTTTGGTATACCTGAGTAGATTTCGCAAGGCAAGTTAGAAAAGTCTTGCGATTCACAGTGTTTACAGTTTGGATTACAGCATTTGTTGATGTTCTAAAAACAGAATGTTGGCCCGTTCCAGACGGGTCTGAATAAAAGAGACTAGTTTGTTCAGCAGGCATGGTCCAAAGGTAAAAGCTAAAAACAATATTGCCAGTGGACCTACCAAGGCGGAAATTAGTGTGGTGAGCCATGGTGATTGATTGAACCAGGACTCAAACCAGCTCTGTTGGGCTTCCCTGTCTTTCTGTCTCCGAGCTAGCCTATCTCGGAGCTCTGCCATGGAGTCTCTGACGACTCCTGTGTGGTCTGCATAAAAGCAGCATTCCTCTTTCAAGGCGGCACACAAGCCTCCTTGTTGCATGAACAAGAGGTCTAATCCTCGCCTGTTCTGCAAGACCACTTCTGAGAGTGAAGAAACTGATTTCTCTAGAAAGGAAATGGATTTCTCGATCCTCTGCAAATCTTCATCGATGGTCATTTGTAGCTGAGACAGTCCTTGGTTTCGGGTCACAAGAGCTGAGACACCCGTGGCCGTTCCGGCTGCTCCCAGGCCGAGCAGCATTGCGATAGTTACACATGTTAACAGTGCTCTTTTGTGGAGCCGGTCGGGTTTCTCAAAGAGGTGGTACATCTCTTCGTCGGTATGGTACAGGACCCTAGGAACAATTAGAACTTGGACACAAAAGTCAGTGGAATCATTGAATTTGGCAAGAGACACACAAGGACTCACTCCAGATCGCTGACAAACCCACATCCCAGATGCGGATGGAACCACCCACTTATTCTTTCTGTTGGGCTTGACAACTTTGGTGCAGATGTTGCCTTTCTTTGCTAAGGTAGCACTGCCAAAACATCTGCCTCGACCCGTGACTTGACTCAGGGTGATTCCTCTGCGGGGAGTATCCCACCTGCACTGGTGAGGGGAGTCAGCTGTGGAGTAACTGAAGGGGGTATCTAAAGCAATTCCTTCGTAGAAGGGGGGTTTGACGTCATAGCAAAGCCAGCAGGAATCAGTTAGGTTCGGGTTGGATTCGTTCAGGGAAAGAAAGGTAGCTTCTAACATACGAAAGATTGGGTCAGGGTCAGACTTGGCTAAACTACTTGTCTGGGAGGCATCTGCATGACCGATCAGGGTATCAGTGACTTTTGTGGGCAAGACTTTGGAGTGGGTTGTGTTTTTCCCTTTCAGTACATCTTTAATAACTTTGTTTGGCCCAACCGCTTGGGATGCGGGGGGTTGGAGCTTGATAATTCGCACATTCACCCACTCTTTTGATTCCTGAATGACTACTGTCCACGTCCTGCCTGTGGCCCAACTAGGGTGATCTGGTTGCAAAACGGTCATGTTATAGTCAGTGCACCTCCGAGATTTAGGGATTTTATGATAGTTTCGATAGTATTTTTCCTGAAGGATGACAGGTTGTTTACAACCAGCTGGAGCCCAGGTGAACTGTAAAAATTCATCGGGCTTTTGAGGTTCCCATCTAGGCCTCGATGGTCCGGCATTTGTAACAATGGTTTCACAGCCCCAGTACCCACAGTATCCCCACCCTGGATAATTGCAGTACTTCTTCCCTGGGTTTGAGGCTGGGCACCAATAGGATAGATGCATACTTGTAACATGAGGGGAATAGGGGTTTACTTTTGGCTTTCCAGGGAACAGGTCGGAAATGCGGATCACAAAGGATGGGGCATTCGGTGTGGTGGTTTCTTTGAGCACCTTGTCATTTGACAGGTGTTGCATGACCCACCTGAATGGCTGATGAGAGTAATGGCTTGGACTGGCTTGTCCCCTGGTAACAAGCCCCAACAGCAAAATCACACAAAAACACTGTTGACGTCTGGTTTTCACCGGTACAGAATTCTTGGGTGCTGCCTGACGGTTTGGAGGTCTGTCATTTTCCTCTGGAACAGGGGTGTACGCTTTACGAGGGTGTCCCACGAGCATGTCCTGTAAACAGAAACTCACAGTTCTCATTAGTCTCATTCTGCTCATTCTGAAGGTCTGGCTTTACTGACCTCAGTGGACACCACTTGATTTTGCCTTCCTTTTTGACAGCTGCGTACCCCCGCCCTGTGAGTACCAGTCTCCAGCCCCGTTCCCATCCGCCTAGTTCATTTTTAATTATGACTTGTGGGCCCTCCTCTAATGCTCGGGTGGCCCAGTGTTTTTGAGCGGGACAGTTTGTTTCATCCCCCCTAGAGAACTGGTTCAGTGCTAGCAAAGCGGTTGCTAGTATACGTGCTTGGTCCCCTGAGGGAATGGAATTTTCAAAGCCTTCTGCTTTTGCTAGTACTTCTAACTTAGCTTTCAGGGTCTGATTTGCTCGCTCAACAATGGCCTGCCCGGTGCTGTTATATGGGATACCTTGCACTAGAGTGATGCCCCATTTCGAGGCGAATTCCTGCACTGGTCTGGAGGTAAAATTGGAACCGTTGTCAGTTTTAATCTGTTTGGGGATGCCAAGCCACGCCATGGCTGTCAGCCAGTGCTGAATTGTGGCTCTGGAGTTAGTTTTGGGGTGCTGCGTGGCCACAATCACTCCGCTGTAAGTGTCCACTGTCACTGCAAGCCATGCCCGAGGCTTCAGCAGTTGACATAAAGTGAAGTCTGACTGCCAGATTTCTGAGGGCTTGAGACCTCTTGGGTTGATCCCACTGGACCATAGGGGTAGCTTCTGGCAATGAGGGCAGGTGGCCACTATATGTTTTGCGTCTGCTGCCGAGATTCCGCATCTCTTCGCCAGTGCCTTGGCTCCAATGTGGAGTGACTCATGCAATTGACGAGCTTTTTGCAGTGTCCACACTCCCTTTGCTGCGGCGTCCGCCTTGTCGTTGCCGGTCTGGAAGTAACCTTTAACTGGGTTGTGGCTGTTGATGTGGATGACAGACACGGTGCCCTGTCGCGAGGAGAGTGCTTCTTCCAGCATTAGAGCTGCTGCAGATGCTGACACACCTGGCCCTGACATGGCCAGGCAGAGCCTTGCCACGAATATAGAGTCTGTTACGATGTTGAGGTGTTCTTCTTGGAAGAGTCCACACGCCAAAACCACTGCTGTTGCCTCCAGCTGTTGCACTGACAGTGTGGGGTCACATGCTTTGATGCAGTGCCACTGTTCTCCCGTCTGCCACACCGCCGCTGCGGTAGAAGTTATGGAGGAAGCGTCTGTGAAGACCGTCGGTCCTGGCAGCGGTCGGTCCGCGACCTTCGGTGGCACGTCCATGTCCACAATGGTCAGTAGCTGGGTCCAAGGTGGTTTGGCGGAGTAGGAGATTTCTCCTGCGAAGCCTGCGAGAGCAAGGGCTAGGTGCTCCTGTGTCGTGGTTGATTCTGTGATTGGCTGCTTGCGGAAGGGAAGGTGGATTCTCGTCGGCTCGGTTCCCAGGTGTCTCAAGGCAAGTTTTCTGCCCTTCGTGATGAGGTTGGCGATGCACTCGATTCCTGGGGAGAATGCACGAGCCGGTTTTCCAAGGACTATCCACTGGATCGGTCGGGACTTCTCTGAAGGTCCTTGGGCTAGTGCTCCCACTCCTCCCTTCGGTGTAAAGTGGACATATAAATCAAGCGGCATGCTTGGGTTCCATCTGGCAAGTGTGCTGGTGGACATCTGATGCTCGATGAAGTCAAGAGAGCTCGCTGCTTGTGGTGTTAGTTGCTTGGGTTCCCAAGGGTGCTTGCCTTTCAGGAGCTCATGTAAGGGGTCCATGATCTCAGGAGGAATCAGGACGATGTTACGGAGCCACTGCAGGGATCCTACGAGGCGCTGCACATCATGGAGCGTCTTGATGTCTCGGCGGACCTTCACCTTGGGGGGTGTCACGTAGGTGCTTGTGATTCCTACTCCCAGGAAGGTCACGCAGGGTCCTTTCTTGATCTTCGCGCTCATGATCTCGAAGCCGTTTGCTTGGAGAGTCTCCGTGATTGTGGACACTAAGTGATCCACTTCACTTGCTGATGGTGCAGCGACGAGGATGTCATCCATGTATTGGATGATGGTTGCAGCGGGATAGGAGTGTCGGACTGGCATCAGTGCTTTGTCCACGGTGATCTGGCATATGGAGGCACTGTCCACGAACCCTTGAGGTAATACTTTCCATTGAAAGCGAAGGTTGGGTCTATTGCCATTTGGGAACATGACAGAAAAAGCAAAACGTTCTTTGTCTTCAGGGTGCAGAGGTATTGAAAAGAAACAGTCCTTAATGTCCAGCACAGCGCATGGCTGGCCTTCGGGGATAGCTGAGTTCATGGGCAGCAGTGTCTGAACTGGGCCCATGGGTCTGGCTGTCTTATTTACTTCTCTCAGGTCATGGATGAGGCGGTAACTTTCTCCAGACTTTTTGGGGATTACAAATACAGGGGTGTTCCACGGGCTGATGGAGGGTTCTATGTGACCCTTTTGTAGTTCACGGTCAACCAGTTCCAGCAAGGCTGCCATTCGAGGCTCTGACAGGGGCCACTGCTCCACGTATACAATTTCTGACGATTTCCAAGTCAATTTGATTGGCAGCGGTGGATGAACTGCAGTGGCCCTCATGGTAAATTTGTCATCCTGACCCCTAACAGAGCAAGGATGTCCCTTCCTATCAAAGGTGGAGAGTTCTGTAGAATGTAGGGGTAGATTGCCACTGTCTGTTCTGGTCCCTTTTTTGTGTGAAGTGTTATAGCTACCAACTGGGTGCTTTTCCATGCCCGGGTTGGCCCTCCCACACCATTCACTGGGGGGACTTCTGTAAATTGCCAATGTTGTGGCCAATGTGCTTGGGGAATAATTGTACAATCTGAACCCGTGTCTGCCCAAAACTGAAGCCCTATGACGTGGGGATCCTGACTGCCATAGAGGCGGCATGTTCCCCACACTATCAGGGGCTCTTTCCCTACTTTCATGGCCAGGGCCACCCAGGGGTTCCGCTCTGGGGCGCCCCCTGCTGACCCTGTGGCACAAGTGCGGCTTGTGGCTGTGGTGGGTGCAATGGTGCTGCTGGCGGTGCTGTGAAACTCTGCATTTGCACCGTTTGTGTGGGTGCAAGACTGGCTGTCTCCTGCGGGGGCATAGGGAATGAGGGTCCCCCACCCCACTGGGGGTTGGCATAGATGGGCCGCCTTGCATTCGCAGCGGGAGGAGGCTGGGTGCGGCCCGCACGCCCCCTCCCCCTCCCGTTTCCCTGGGGTCGGGATCTGCATTCCTTAGCGAAGTGTCCCTTCTTCCCGCAGCTCCAACAGGGCCCTCTCACGCGCGCTTGAGATGGAGGCCCCGCCGGGGGAGGCTGGGATTTGTGGGGACAGCCTGTTGTGATGTGGCCTGCCTGTCCACATTTGAAGCACGCCATTGCACTAGTTAGATCACGTACGACAGCCTGAAAAGGGGTTATCTGTTCTTCCCTAACTACATGTTTGATCATATCAGCCAGGCTGGCTCCTATTGGAACGGAGCGAAAGATTTCTTTGGTAACAGTGTTACTGTGTTGCCGCAAGCAGTCTGCTAGAACGGGTCCTTTTGCCGTCGCAGGCAGGGTAGAGGCGTCTATTGCTGCCTGTAGGCGGTCCACAAACTTTGTGAAGCTTTCACTTTCTGTTTGCTTTATGGCGGACCACGGTGAAGGCTTAGCTATCACACGTGATGCAGCACGAATGGCTTCTCTGGCAGCTCGGGTTGTGGCCCTAACTTCCTCAGCTCGCAATTGTGCAGCTTGCTGCTGAGGTGTAATCATCTCATCATGTTTCCCTGTCAGCCTAGATAAACTCGAGCCATGCAGTGGTTGCCCCGCCCCAGAGGACTGGGCTAATAGGCTCGCACAATTGTCTGTCCATTCCTGTTTAAAAACAATCATTCCTGCCCCATCAAAAATCATGCGACCTATTTGTCTGATATCAAAGGGGAGCAGGTTCTCATTGCTAAAAAGGCCGTCTATGAGAGTGGAAACGATGACGGAATCCATCCCCTTTTCTGAGATTGCTTTGACAATCGTTTGTATATCTTTGGGGTTTATTGGGTCATATACTTGTTGTTGGTTTCCGTTTTGCCCGGTGGTTCTCACCGGGAAAGCATGGACTGCGGCTGAGGGCACCCATTCTGCACAAGCTATTTTTATCTTTCCCCAGTCGGTGAATTTGTATTGTGATTGCTTTCCGGCGTGATTTAAGACTTTATTCGTTTTCGTTTCAAATTGTGATAGCTCTGCTTCTTCCGACTCTGTGTCCCAGTCAGTTTCCGATAACTCAGCAGAGCTAGCGGAGCTGTTGTCGGACTCAGAGCCGGAAGTCGACTGCCAGAGCACTTCCGGGATTCCGTGCCTTTTCTGGTGGCTCCGACCCCGCTCCTCCCCCCGGGGGCGGTGCCGGTCCCGCCCCCTGGGCTTGCCCTGCCTCCCATAAGGGGAGGGCTCTCCTTGAACTGATAATGGCATTGAGCACGGCTCTTGACTGGGCATGCGCTCTCTGCCGCTCTCCCGTGCCCGCGCGTTTGTAGCTCTTTCTTCCCACGCATGCGCAGCAGCGAACACTCGCAGTCTTTGTTTGTTCCCGCCGATGAAACCCTGGCCCCGCCCATCTCCTTGGTCGCCCGCGCCATTTTGAACTGCATAGGGCGGGGGAGGGGGGTTCACCCGCGCTCCCTCTCTAGCTGCCCTCTCGGTTTCCCTGGCTTCGGTTGCCAATCCCTCCCAAAAAGATCACGTGTATTGCTGCGCTTCCAGCGTTGGATCGCTAACCGGCGGCGGAGGGACAGATGGGGAAACCGCGGACGTTTGGGAAGTTTCTGCGGGAGGGGGTGGATCTGGCAGGCTCGGCGGAAGGGTCGGGAAGTTTTCTGGGGGCCCCGGGGCGTTTGGATTCGGGTCCGGGGAGGAGGGAAGCGCGCCCGGTCCCCGCGAACCCCCGCTCTCAGATAGACCGCT
>JAVTVJ010002336.1:0-194681 GCA_034509425.1 Eopsaltria australis
GGTGCTACTGGGGTAGGGAGTAGGGATAGGAGGAAAGGGAGGCATAAGGAAGAGTTGCTCTGAGAAGAGACAAAAGAGAATAAGTTGACTGAATTGCTGCCAGGGCTGTTTAAACAAAATAAAAGGAGCCAGAAAAACAAAAGTACAAGTGCCGATTTTCAAGATGGAGATTGCAAATTTTTAATAAAAAAGGGACTAAGTCTGTGCTCTGTTATTCTGGTGTAGCTGTGGGCAGTGATGATGGCAAAGGCACCAAAGCAAAATTCCATAGGAAGGAGTCAGCTCCAGTTTAGGAGCAGAGGGAAAGAGGGCAGCTGGGCTAGTGCAAACATGGCTGCATGCACAGATTTTCCCCTACAACTGGTACTGCATGCCACAAAAGAATGGCCTTTACTGGGAAAACAGTGCCCAGCAAATCCCAGTGTCTTGGAGGACAAATGTGGGTGAAGCACATTCTCCTGAATGGTGGATCTGCCTGTCTGAAGACAGGCAAGAGGATGGGAGAAGGCAATTTATTCCTTTAATGTTTTTCCTCTGTCTGATTGGCAGACCAGAAATTAGGCCTGTTCCAGTAATTTCTCTGAGAATGCAAATCTTAATTTGCTGTTTGTTAAATGCTTAACTAATGTCTGAGATCATTATTTTAAACTCGAGCTGCCAGAATAAACACTGTCAGGAATCCATTTGCTTTAGAGAGCAGCTCTTCCTGACAGCAGCAGAGATGCAAACAGTTACCTTTTAATACCAGGCTGTGAAAAGCTCACCCCCCCAGCCCAGCCCCCAACTTTCATTTGCAGTTAACAGCATTGCCTGTCCTTATTCTGTGCTATGGCTCTATTCTGCTTTCTGAGGCTCACTTAATAGCAGAGGGATAGCATGGTGTGCTATATGTTCTCCATTAAAGAGAGTTTGTGGTGGGAGAGCAGGTAGATTCATTGGGTTTGAGGTTTTGGCAAGGACATGAAAGAAAAATTAAGTCATTTTTGGTTTTGATGTGGGAAGGCAGGGGCGTGGTACAAGTCAAGGACAAGTTCTTGTTTGCAGCTATGGCCCCTCCTGGTGGTGGAAGACAAACAGGTCTCCCTGTCCTTTTTGATGGAATCTCCACAGATGCCTTCCCTAACAAAAACTGAGCTAGTATCTCTCCTGTCAAGCTCCTTCCCTCTGGAGATGACTGAGCATTTTGATGCAGAGTTGACTCTTTTCTGAAATCATATCCAAACTTAAAAGCTTAGCAACCATGTACTTTCCTTTCTCTGACCATATTGACAAAAATATCAGCCAAATTCTGTGTCAAGGATTTGCACCCCAAGGGAGTGAATAGGACGTCTGCATTTGTGCAGAAGTACAGAAGCGGTACTATGATTATACGACTCTTCCAATAAAGATAACAAAACACCCTCATAGGCATTCATTAAAGTAATTTCTCAATGGTTTTCAGGGGTTTAAGCAACATATTAGCTATTTCTTTCATTCAGATCATAACCAAGGTCTGTTTAATGTGCTGTTCTCTATCCAAGAGTAACTAAGAGAAAGAGTTTTGATGGGAAAAAATAATACTTTCACTGTAGGCAAATGCAGCATGCCCTGCTAAGCTCTCAGCCAACTTGATATATAGCCCTTTTCAGAAAAAGGGAATTGTCCCTAAATTGTTGCCTTATTTTATCCTTCAGTGGGAATAAAATTGGCCTATAAGAATGAAAAATTTTAATACATCTCTATTACAGTATGCTCTCCTAATTGGTATTGATCTTCCCCATGGTACCTGAAATGCGAGAAATTATTTCAGCAGGATTTGAGCTACAAGAAATGGGAAATGGAGAGAAAGGTTGACAACAAAGAAGGTGGTGGGGAAGGGTAGGGGCTGGCAGCATATATGGCTTCATCATCAAATAAAGAAAATGGTTTTTACAAGGGGAGCAAGTATAAAACAGTGTGAGATTGAAATTGAGATGATAAATAGCTTTAGTAGCAGAGAAATAGAAAAAAAAAAACAGAGTAAGGAAAAAAATTAACAGTCTCTGAAGAGGAAGGACATCCTTTTACTGAGGTAGGTAGGTGGGTAGGTAGGTAGGTAGCTAGCTAGCTTCAAAAATGGATTTGGTTGGGAACTTAGCTCACGTCCCGCAAGATCTAGTGAGGTGGAACAACACCCTGCTGGAAGGTCAGAGGCTCTGGAAAACAGCCAGTGTCAGAACCCTGCCAAGAAACACCTCTGCAGGTGGCAATGTCCTACAAAGAGGTAAGATTAAAGAAATTCCTGAGCTTAGTGGAAGCTCATCTTGGCATTTTTATTTAGTTTTTCTTGTCTCCCATTAATTTTATGCAGTTCAAAATATCCTAAACTCCCCTGTGCCAAAAAAGCAGAGACACACTCTTCTAATGCAAGCAGTGCTTGACAACCCAATGGACTGCATACAAGATAATGTTGTTTGCTAATAATACAACCCCAAATGTATTTATCTTGCAACAGAGCACCAGGTAAGTAATTAATTAAAAAGCTGATACACACAGCTTTCTTGAAATGGAGAACAGCATTAGTTCTGAAACGTAAGATTTGTAATTTAGTAAAGATATTCAGCATTCTGTGGAAAGCCTGGTTGATTGCAGTTTTTCAAAAGTCTAGTCCCATCCTTGTAAACAGAACAAGGTAATAATGAGGCTCTCTGTCACTGTGTCATAATAGAACACAGAGGGCAAAACTTCATTACACTCTTTTGACTCCCCTTCCATCAATGTGAGCGAGATAAACACAAGGACCCAAAACACTCCATCAGTTTCCAGGTGTGTGATTTAGTTGTTTGGTGGAAAGTTCATTCTTTTTCTGTGACTGTGGAGGGAAACCATTGAGACAGGAGAACCCTCAAACATGAGCAAAGTGGACTGCGGATAATTTTTCACAATGTGGTGTGGAGCTTTGATGTGCAGGTCTTAAACAACTTGAATGAGGTGATTTTTTTTTTCCTGTTTACCTTATTTGTATGTATTATTCACCCACATCCTTTGGTAGTTGTGGAGCTACTTGGAAGACAGTACTGCAGCTAGTTGCTGGGTTTTGTCTCTAAAACCTTCCTGAGTTGAACTTGAGCCCAAAGTGACATAGAATAAATTCTGTTCTCAAACTTCATTTCGTATAGGACATAAAAGGTCTGAATTGTTTCTCTTTGCCAGGTAAACTTCAGACATTCTACATTATTTCCAACTGATGTGAATGTAAAGGGAGGGGAGGAGTTTTGGCAGGCACACTCAAAAAGGAGAAATTGTATTTTGTGAAGAGTCGGTATACTACTTTTTTTAATTTTTATTCTTTTCTTCCATGATCAATGCAATCCCTGGCTATGCAAGTCCTTGTTTCTAAGCCCTGACATCCAGCCAACAGAGGGAGCACTAGTTTAATTATAAAACCCAATTTCCCCCAGTGCCAGTGTTGCTGCTGGCTGCACAGATAAGAAGGTCATTATGGAAAAGCTGTGCAAGCCGTTTCCCCTAAGAACTGGTGGAGGACAAAACCATTGCCAGCGGTACAAAAAGGAAACCTAGTGAGGAATCATTTACAAGCCACTGTGTGCATGAGGCACAAAAGAAAAGGGACACCCACACACATAAATAGGAAGCACTGCCCATTAAAACAAATGGTGCCTCCCAGGGAGCAGCCCAGTCCTGGAGTTCAGCTGCTACCCCTGAACAAGCAGAGGCCCCTGAGCCAGTGCAACCTTGTATTGGATCTGGGGCCATCTGTCACCTCATTTATTAGAACTGGTTAAAAAAAGGGATGAAACTCTTTGCAGAGTCCTTTGGGTGAATTTTGGCATTTTTTTCAATGAGGACTTAATTGCAAATCTTATTTATCCAGTCTATAGGTCTGTCACTCTCTGCATGGTAATATGGCCGTAAACTGCAACTGTAAGCTAAAAAAACAAACTGAGCCAAAAGACATTTTGCATGCTTCTTTGTTTTTTTCTTTCTGAAAAAAGTCTTTACTATTGTTTCGACAGGCACTTGATCTCAGAGATTTGAACTCCCTCAATATTTGTTCATGTTCAAGGTTTACTTGCCTGCATCTTCAACTCAGGTTTATTCTTTTCATAGTTCTGATGAAGCAATTAAATGCATTAAATCTGTACATACATAGCTATATCTCCCAAGCATTGTATTTCCATGAAACTGTGGACTTTTAATTAGGAAATTCTCTGGCCCTGAAATCTACTGAAGAAATTAATATGAGACTTTTCACAGAGGAGTCACAGCACTGTAGGGAGACAAAGAGGGTTGTATCATAACAGCCCTGTGGATTCACTCATCTCTGTTTGCCTGGCTTCTTCTTCTTCTTCTTTCTTCTTCTTTTTTCTTCTTCTTCTTCTTCTTTTTTTTTTTTTTTTTTTTTTTTTTTTTTTTTTTTTTTTTTTTTTTTGTGGTGCATGCCCCTGCGGAAAATAACACAAGTAGAGGAATATGGCCCTGAGGTAATAAGACAACTGCATATGGCCAACACTGAGCAAAAGTTAGATTTTATTTGGATTTGCAGTCTTTCAGAAAAACCTTTCCTCCTGCTGATTAAAGGCTTATATCTCTGGTTTCTCTAGTATAGTTTTCCAGTCTTTCCTGTATGTAAAGGCTGGCAGAGCCCTTAAAAATACCTTGAAAACATAAAACAAGAGGGCAAAATTGGGAAGACTCAAACAGAAGTTGATAATATAGGATGTAGCACCTAAGAACAATGAAAATAGCAGAGACAGCCATATATGGATTAAAAAGAAAGTAGCCTTCATGCTGAAGTTTTATTTCCTTTTATCAGTTACTTCTTCAAATTGATTCCTTTTCTCTTCTGTTGTGATTACATCTATATTTATTCTGTTGACTGATCTGTCTTATAGCTTCTCTGGCTTGATTGTCTACAGAAATGATCAGAGGGCAGATGTTTTTAACTCTGGAAAGTTTTCTTTCACGCACATGTATCACTCTCCCTGGAGACCAAGGACACAAGGAATGGGGGCTAAATCCAAGCTCACTTTATCACCAAAGGACTCCTAAGAACTGCACATGCTTCTAAACAACATTTGACTGAACTCTTGACTGGCAGGCTAGAGCTGCTGTTTGATATCAGTGTATCCAGTTTCCTGCTGATAAACCTGAGCTTTAATGTGGTGCTTTGAAATATCAATACAGATGTACTTTTAATTTATTTCTTTTTTAATTTTTTAATTCATCTCTTATTCAGTTTCTGACCTTGCTTCTATTCTATTACAGTTTTGGGCAACAACATCTATGAATAACCAAGAAGTGGCTGCTGTTTATGCAAATCTTCTTATACCTTCCCCAGAAAGGATTTTTCAGCATACTTTCTGGATAGTATGTTCAGTTTGAAATAGCTAAATGTAATCCATGTATTTTTGTGACTCTATAGAGATGTAAGTAGAAATCTGTATTCACAAGGGAAAAAAAGGTGGAGGGTGGGGGGAAGAGGATTGGTGAGTGGAAGATGTTGTTTGTAAGATGTTTGTTACACTCCTGGATCTGAGCAGAGTTAGAGGGATGGAATGGCAATGCAGTTTAGACATCCATTTGAAATTATGCTGCCCTGGTATGTGGAGGAGGCTGTCCACTGCATTGTGCAGCACTTAGGAAATGTGCAAGAAAAAGCAAGGAAGATCAAGGTTGTGTGAAAGGTCTTTCAGTGTTATGCACCAAGTCAATGGAGAGCAAGAACACCAGAAACTGATGCTAGACTTGAAAAAGCACTGTGGGTAAACGTGAAAACACACATACTTTTGTGCCAGTCACACTTACCTCTCATAATTTCCTACTGTCCTCATTTCTTAGTACTTTCTTTGCAGGAAAGCAAACTTATATGAGTGTAGAGCTCAGACTGAGCTCTAAGAAAGACTTTTAAAAAGAAACAGCCATAGCTTGCAAATATCTCAGATTCAGAAAAGTGTCTGTATCTGAAAAGGTTGAATGGTTACATGAAAATTATTTGATACCTTGGAATTTGAAGGCTATGGCTTTCTTAGGAACATATTACATCAATATATTATTTAGGAATCAGTGCCATCCCTAGAGCCTCCACCAGCTAACTTTCCAATGTGACAAAAATGTTATGAAGAAGATGGAAACCCCAGGCCTTCACTCAAGGGGGCTTTCTGCCTAATGTGGACTTTCCAAGCTGCTTTCAGCTTGCATTACTGCAATCCATTCTAACTAGACTTGTCATTTTTACTTGGTAAGGTGGCCTCATGAATCCTCTTTGCACCACACAAATAGCTAGTGTGAGGTTAGCACTCTTGTACACAGTTTTGTTCTTTTCCACCCTGTCTGAACTCTGCCATTTCAATCGGCAACTAGCAGGAGAAAGTTTTTGATCAAACTGAAAATCCTCACATTTAAGTGGAGTTTGTTTTGTAAAAGTTGAGGGAACAGGCTGAGGAGTTAATACACCCACTCATCATCTAACCTTGACACTGGCTCACACAAAAATACAAGTGAATAAAACTACATCATTTTCTGCTAGTTTCTGGAGGCTTTGAGATCATTGGTCCTGGGATTTGCTTTGGCACTCCAGCTGTCGCTAGCATCCTTGTGTGATTATTGTACATAATAATTGATTTTGAAAGATTCATATTCTCTAGGTTTTTTTATTGATTTGTAAGGAGTGATTTTATTGAAGGCAGAAAAGTACCTCAAGCTATTGAAGGGACATGAAAGTTAATACAACTATAGGTACAGAAAGTCTACTGGGTCCTTTGTGATAAAGTTGTAGGCAGTCAGAGCTGGTACAGAGGGAACTTTCCTTCCACACTGTGAAGGTAATGAGAAAATCAGCTAATGATTTCAGAAAAATCCTCAAAGCCTTGGACCTTCTAACAGTAAAAATGTTATGAAAGATGCACTAACAATTCTTTATTTTGCTTGTTTGATTTTTAACTTGGTGAGTCCAAAATACATTCAGGTAAATGAAATTCTGCCCTTGGAAAATACATTGTACAACAGGAAGTCAAAATTGCTAATGGTAGTAGAGAAATGAGGTGTTCAGTCTAGCTCCCTGTAAGCTGAATTTCATTTCACAAGTCATTACTGCTATACCAAGTCTTCTCTATGGTTTCTGAGACAGAAACAGTCACCCATTAATTTATTGTATGATAATAAGCAAAGCCTATATTTGATGTTATTCAGAACTTGCTTTGAACTGTTAAATGGTCAAGAGTTACCACACAACTGAAAGGACATAATTTCCCCATGGTTCTTCTTTTAAAGGCAAAGAAATTACTCAGTTTTAAGTTAGTGATGCTGCCTGCAAAATATTCAGTTAAATCTGTGAGCTATGAAGTACTGAAGTACTCCTTCATCCCTGCTGAGGATGGAGAGTCAAGAAACACTGCAACCATGCAGCCACTCTGTTAAACAAAGCCTCTCTGGCTCTCTCGAGAGAATGTGTTCAATAGTTAAAGCAGTTAAAATAGGAGAGAGAGTTCACCTCTTTTTTGGTAATCCTTGCAGTGGAGCTTAGCATTGTGCAATAATGCAGGAAGAGACCAGTAACATGAGGAAAAAATATATCTGATGACAATTCGTGTCTTTAGGCAAGTTCACTGCTGAGAAATGAGAATAGGCATGTGCAGTTTGTAAAGATCTAGAGAGCTGCTTCTGATGAATGAATAATGGGGCAGCATCAAAAGCACATTCCTTGAAATTATTGAACACCTGATAGAGGTTCCTGCATTTTGGAGATTTCATGAAATTGGAGAGAGATTTTGTACAGAAAGTGAGTTGACATGATATTCATAATTCACCACTGATGAGCTATGATCTCCTGAACAAACAAACTGAAGATAGCGGGTCCTCAGCTCGCTGTCAGACGTGCTCACTGACAAGTCAGAGAATTACAGAATGGTTTGGGCTAGAAGTGACCTTTGAAGATCAAATAGTCCAACACTCTGCTATGGAAGGGACTTTCACCAGAGAAGATTGCTCACTGCCCCATCCACCCTGACCTTGACCAATTCCAGGGATGCAGCATTGACAACTTCTCTGGGCAACTTGTTTCAGTGTCTCATCATCCTCATGGTAAAGAATTTTTTATGTCCAATCTAAATCTAATCTCTTGCAGTTTAAAACCACTATGTCTTGTCCTGTCCCTACAGGCCTTGGTAAAAGTCTTTTTGCATTAAACGCTGCAACAAGGTCCCCAGCACCTACTTTTCTCCAGGCTGAACAAACCCAGCTCTCACCCCGTCTACAGGAGAGAGGTTCCAGTCCTCTTGTTATTTTTTTTTCTGAGATTTAAACAGGGATCGTCCCTGAAATTATTTTCTCTGCTATTTTCTTTTCTCATGTCTTTCAAATCTTCCATCTTTTCTAACTCTGTTTTTTCTATTTATACAACAGCCTGGTCTCCTTTAAAGAATGGAGTCTCATTTCTTCTGCTTCCAAAGTGTAGTAGCATTTTGTGGTTGCAAGGGAAGCATTTGTCTGCAATGGAAAGATGACAAATACAGGCAGACTGAGCTGCAGGTATACATGGATATAGCTATTGCCCTTCCTAGTGGTTTGATGAGTTATCCCAGGTGATAGCCCTGGGATTATGTATCACTGTGACTTTTTGGCAAGGTGATGACTCTATCTCAAGATGACATTTTTCTACTTGTGTTTTAAATCCTTTGTCTCATCCAGAGTATGGGGGAAACAGGGTGGACCTATGACTAGAAATCCACCACAAGTATTGCCATAGAGAATAAAGGTTACCACGATTTTGCAAAAAGGCAGTTCCTAGAGGTCAACTGGTTTTAGCTGCGTTCTAGACTTTGATGGCTGAGTAAAAGTGACTGTGGAACTCTCTGGGAATATATCACTGGATTCTTGAGACCTTTTGGAAGATACTCAGTCACTCAAACAACTGTTGAATGAGAAGAACACCTCAGCTCATCCAGCAAAGTCATATAGCAAAATGTGGTAAGAAATGCAGTAGGGCTTAGCAGGGAACCTTCAGTTTTTGAAGAGCTACTGAAAAGCCAAGTCAATCTTATCTGTCCACAGGTAGAAATGGTCTGTCTCATATGGAGCTTCTCATCCTTTTCTTTGCAGTTTAACAGGTAGGCCAGAAATGGTCTTCCAAAAGCGTCCAAGTTGTGGTAGCTATCTCCACAGAGTATCTCAGGCTCAGTGACTCATATGAATGTACTTGCTTTCTTCTCTTTTCTGGGGAAAAAAATTTTTTAAGTAAGAAATAGTCTGAAAGACCCAAATTAAATGTCTCAAGTAGGTGGCACATTACTATGGAAAAAGAAAACACATCAAAACTGAAGCTGAATACAAAACTAGTCAAAGGGGGGTCAGAAGGGCGTGTGTCTCTATGCCAGCAGGACAAAAAGGGCTGACAACAGAGCACATGGTCCTTTCAGGGTGACACCACTGATGGAGAAGAAATGCAACTTACCACTCAAGACTTATTACAGACCTAGTGTACTTTCCTGCTAGGTATGTTAACACTACAAAATGGCAAGGAGAATTACTGGAAGTTGTGTTGTTTTATTAAACTGTTTCACCCAACGTACTACACTCTAGTTTTTAGAAGCAAAAAAAAGGTCTCCAGACAAAGTTTTTCATTTTGCATAAGCACAAGGTTCATTTACATGGTTTAGCTGGC
The DNA here is from genome assembly GCA_034509425.1 of Eopsaltria australis. Lineage (NCBI taxonomy): Eukaryota > Metazoa > Chordata > Aves > Passeriformes > Petroicidae > Eopsaltria > Eopsaltria australis. The sequence goes on from JAVTVJ010002336.1 coordinate 9,641, forward strand.
AACACGCAGGTTCCTGGTGACTAAATCCTAGCTGTAAAGCCCCTACCATTATAGTACATGATAGCTCGTAATTGTGTCTGGGTGTGCGTGTCAAGAGCAGTCTCAGGCACATCCACATACTTTTTCATCCTTTTATTGATTCCTCGGCACCTAAAAAGCCACAGCTGCTTCCATTTCAGGAGATGTACTATAGTTCTTCTTTTAAAACAGTATGACACAGTTCAGTAGCTGGAATGGGCTGCAGAGCTGGGACTGCTAGATAGCTTATTTTTAATTTTCTCCACAGGAAAAGAGGAATGTGTAACTTCTCAGCAGAGTAACTGTCACAAAGAAAGAGGATAGAATAAAAGGCATATTTTGGTTCATGTCAAGATAAAACTGAGCAAAAAAATCTTTCTTACAGTTTTGTCTTTATAACTCTGAAACTGAATTTGTATCAAGATTTCTGATTCAAATGAGAAACTGGCCTCAGACGCTCATTGAAGATTTTGGAACAATTCAATCTTTCCAAGACTTTCAGTGTGTTGTCTCTGTTATTTTGATTCAAAAAGATCTCTAATGCTGTAAAAGCTTCCTGTAAAGCAATCACTATCAGCAGAGAGTGCTGATGCAAGCATAGAGAAGAATAGTTAATTGGGGAAAACTTCATTACACTTTCACGCTTTGCAAACTGCCTTTCACCAATACCTGGGTGGCAATCTCAGCACTCGTGGGCAATGGCTAGCAGGGCATGCTGAAGCAATAGGGACCTGACCTTGTTGCTTTATTTGCTAAAAATGTTTTAACAACTGCTTTTAGACACTCCGCTGGCATTAGAAGTAGTGATTTCTTTTTAATTAAAATCGCTTAAAAACTGATGTGACAGGAGTCTCAGGAAAAAAAATAAAAGAAAAAAGGACTGGAAAATTAATTAACTAAACTAGAAGGTCAGTTTTAAAATCCTGCTCCAGCCTAATTAAATCCTAGACACTGACATTTTTGGCTAAAGATTGCAACCATAGTAATTAGTGTTGCAGGAAATTTCCATATGCCATTGTGCCAAATGACTGAGAGTATTTCATAATTGTTCCTATAGGACTTCTTGCAAATAGCTGGGAGGGACATGATCCTGTTGTAGGAAATATGCAAAGGCAACGTAATATTTTCATTCCTATAATAGAAACTCTCAGGTCAGTAGTGTGAAGCAGGGAAAAGCCTGATACATGATAGGAATATAATAAATTATTATTATTATTATTATTATTATTAGTCTCTCCTTATTATTGCCTGTTTAAAGAAAACCACTATTTAAATAAATAGGGCAAGCTGTTAGTCAGAAGGCTGTGGATAAATACATGCTGAATATGCAATTAAACATCATGATAGTGAAAAATTTTATATGATAAAACAAAAGATGCTGCTAATTATCTTATTTTATTTGCATGTATTTTAGTTAACTCCACAGAGAGATTTCTTTTTTAATCATTAACTTTTTTGGGACTGCTAAGGATTTATTAAATGTCAGGCAGTAAAATTAAAATGTCAGTGTATGACATATGGGTCAAGTAGACTTAATAAACTTGAACTACGTCATTCCACATTATTTGTAGATATTCCTTTACTATTCAAAATATGATGAAAATGTGGTAAAAACATGAAGTATTTTTTGTACAGTCCATGTGGCTTTTGAATATAATGGACAGAGTTATTAACATATTTCTCTTCTCAGAACATTGTATAAACTTCACTCAAAAGGAAAAAAACTGCTCCCTTCTTGAGGGGCACTGCTGCAAGAGGAAGATTTTTGTAGCTTTTTCTTTAACAAATCTGTCTCTTCAGAGAAAACTGAAATGCCAGGATAAGAAAATTACCGATACACCCCATAAATAAAATGAGCAAAAGATGTTTCACATGAGAAACAAAAAGATAATCCTGCCATGCGGAAGGACCAGCCTGAAGAACTGGGCAGCCTGGGGTCGTGGATCTTGCATGTGTGCCTGAAATGGTGCTCTCAGAGGGCCCAGCTTCATCTTCTTGTTCTAAGGCACTGCTCCTTACTATTGTGCCCCTCTTTTATTCTCCATAAAAGTGCTATGATTAGCACTTGGAAGTAGTTGACAGCCTTCTCTGTGGTCAGTTAAACTGCAAAATGCTCAGCAGTGAATCACCGTATGAGTGAGGAGAGAAACTTTCAGAGTGTCTACAAGCCCTGCTGGCCTAATGTCCTCAAGTCTCCACAGTCAGTCTGCAGTTTCCTCTTTCAAAGACTAATGTGATGGTCGGTGACTGACTGTGGCAATCAAAGAGCATTCAGGTGCATGTAGAGAACAATTTTCTGGTTGATCTGTTCTTTCAGGTGAACTCATTCGGTGAAGTGACATTTCGTACTTCTCTTAGAAAATTTCAGTATTTTTTTTATTTTATTGCAGGTGGAGAATATATGTTTTTCAAGCTATTGTTTCAGGCTTTATGCAAACTTCTCACAGTAATACCTGGTGTAAGACTGAAGAGCAGGTAGGTATAAACTGGAGTCATAACAGCAGAATTTCAGGCACATATGGTCCTTTAAAATTCAAAAATTGGACAGAGGGTAAATGTATTTCAACTTCCAGGTAATACAAATTTTGCACGGGATCTTGAAGTTTTGGGAGATTTACATAAGGCTCATTCCATGGTATTGCCCAGTCCATAGTCTACACTAACGATTTTTGAGCTACACTAAGGATTTTCCTATCCAGCCAGTCTCCCCTGAACTTCAGAGTGCTTTGCCTTTAGGGGTGGTCCAGCTAAAGTGATGGGGGGCTTCCTGCTCCTGGAAGAATGTGGTTTAGGAATTAAAAACCCCTGTATTCCAATGCTAAATACTGTGCAAACACACATCTCAGCAGAAATAAAATTGACAAGCCTGGGTAGATTTTACAAATATAGTGGTTCATGGTTTTTCTGGGTGCAACAGCATTGATTTGCCCTTTAGGGAACTTAGTCCAACCTCCCCCACCCATAGGACACATGCCAAACACATCCTCTACTACATCAGTGGAACATTATCCTTCCAATAAATTGTAAGGAAATTTACTCTTGTGGCATCAAAATGAGCTGTTGATCACAATATATCATTCAGTTTCCCAATAAGGCCGTGGTTTTTCTTTATTTTATGTCATTAGCAAACATCTTTGTCCTCTTCTAGGAATAATCTTCCAGGCTTTTTTAAACACTCAGGCAGAGGAGGACGCTATTCTTTCCCTGCACCCCAAACTGGAGTCCTACATTTCTGCCAACATTTCAACTAGAGGACAAAATCTCAACAAAAGTGGCCTTATAATCTGCTGGGACACAAGAGTCAAATTCAGGACCAAATTTGTGGAAACAGCTATTTTTTCCAGTGGCAAATATTGCTTGATTTTGCTGTTGGGACACTGTTGCCATTTTGAGGTCTGGGGATCGAAACTAGGTATAAACATTGATTTTGTAATCAAAATTATTTGATTTTGTTTTGAGATAAGGATTAATAGTAGGCAAAGCAAGCTTATACTTTAAGGAATACACAAAAGGAATTTTATTAACAGACTTAAAACAGGAATAATAATCAGGCATCAACACCAAACCCTTTAGAACACTCTTTTCCCTTCCCCACCTTTTCCATTTCTTTCCTACTGACCATACAAAAGGTAACACTTCATCTTGTAGTTAATTCACCACCTCTGGAACAAAACAGTTTTCTTAATTCATGTAGATAGAGAAGCTTTCTTTTGTTTTATCATGTTGACCCCCATAGGAAACATAGTTTCCATGGTTATTAGCTTTACAGCAATCAAACACCCCCCCCCCCCCCAAAAGGAAAGATTTGCTTCTCCAGACTCTTTCCTATTTCAGTAGCTTTCACAGGGCTACTACCAATGGACATATGATGGTCATTGAGGTGTTCGTGGCAACATCCCCTTACTTCTGCTTACAAGTCTTCTTCTGCTGTTTCCCAGGGCAAGGAAAAAATCTTATACAAAAAAGTCTCAGTCCACTGCTTGTAACCTAGAACATTACATTTCCTTTTTTTCACCTCCTTTAGACTATTCATATATTACAGGGTATAGTACAGCCAACTTTATCAACATGTTTTATAAAAGAATTTTCAGCATTAAAGCACTCCTCATCTCTTCCTTCTTTGAAAATAAGCTTGATTACATTCATTAACTTATAGTCTCTATGCTGTACCTTTTGTAGGTGCCTTCATTCCTGTGCTCTTTCTGTGTGGGATGAAAAAAGAATGCCCTCAATGTCCCATTTTGATATTAGAAAGGAACAGTTAATTTGTCTTTTGGCTGGGCAATGGTCACATGGCTTTCACCCACATCGTTTGAGTGTTGTAAGTTCATGCCTGAACCAAAGGAAAGGATCCTGTTTGTGCTGCCCCCCCATCCAAGCTGTGTTTTAGTCGTAGGGGCCTGATGGGACTGTGTCTGTGCTGCAGTGAGTGGGTTCAAGCCTCCTTTCCACTCCGGACTGCACGGGGCTCCTGGTCTGAGCTCCCTCTCTCCCGTGCCGAGTTTGCTGCGGAGCTACCCGGGCAGGGCGCTCCCAAGGGACCCGACCCCAAACCCTCTTCTCACCAGGCTGCGCTGCGGAGCGGGGACCGGCCTGGCTCAGGCTAGACAAACAGAGCTGGTGAAGTTCCTTGGCCGGGGGCAGCAGAATGCAGTCTCTCTCAGCTTGGGAGGAGCTGAGCGGGGTCGATCTGGTTCCCCTCCACATGGAGCTGCCATGAAAAACCAAAAGACCGGCTTGGATTCTCTCTCCCCTCCCCCTCCTCACCATGCGGGTTGGGAGCCCCAGGCCATGTGGCCCGAGGAGACCTTACCCAGCTGGCACGGAGGCAAGGAAAGCAACGTCTTTCCTCAGCAAACCAGAAGCCTCAAAGAGGGCTTCTTCAGGTGTTCTCCTGGTTTTATGAGTTTTATGTAGGCGGAGTTTGTCATACGGGCTACCTCATTTCTGACTCCGCCTCCTCTTTCTACACTGGGAATTTTTAACAGCAATTACTCCATGACAGACACACCATCACTGGAATGCATTTGGGTCAGCCAACTAGGAATATTGGATTAGAGCACAGAGCAGGGAAATTTTGTAATAGATCTGCTGTACAGTGCTAGGACAGGTACCTCACAACTCTGGGGTTTATTTCCTCAGACCGAAATGGCAACACTGACACTAAGCCATCCCTGCATCATACACAGTTTGCATATACTGAAGGCACCTATACTTTTTTATAGGCTTTGAAGTCTGGGAAGAGAAGAGGAGAAGAGTGTGGAAGGCCTTTGACAAGCACAATTTGTCTTTTAGCAGCTTTCAGAGCACCGCAATATTTTTTCACAAAAGACCTGTTTATATGAAGCTGTCTGAAAACATTTTCAGCACAAGTGTATATCTAATGCAGGCATAGCGGTACAGTCTCTGGGTTTTGAGTGCACATTTAAAATGGAAAAAACCTTTCAATATCTTCAAATAGCAGCAGGATGCTGGATAATTTACATTGTGCCTCATCCAGGCACGCATAAAATCCAGCACCCTGAAACTGTGCCTGCCACACACTGAGTGCTAAGAACTTGCTTGTGTTTGTAGCATGTTTGAGAGAAGAGGCTGCTAAACTCACTGAGCAACAGTGCCTTTCTTGAGACAGAGTTCATCCTCTCTAAAGGCTTCGGAACAGATGAAGCTGAGCTAATCATCAAGAAACCCTCTAATCTCTATCATTACTTAGGTTTTCATGTTAGTCATTGTGACAGCTTTTCCCCCTTGTCATCAGGGAGAGAAAGCAGTGGTTGGCGCTCTCTGGCGAGACTGGAGCCATTTATGGCAGGCTGAGCTTTTCCAAGTTAGTATTCAGGAGCCATACACAGTCAGTGAATGGAGAGACAATCTCAGAAAGGTGTTGCGGAGGGCCTGGCACAATGTGGGGCTTGTGTCGCATTCCTCTTGGCTGATTGTCAAGCAAAGGTAGAGACAGCCATTACCAAGGGGCATTAATCTGCAGAGAAATACAAAAATAAACCGGCTACTTAGGGCACTAACTATTACAGGCGGAGAAATAATACAATAAATCACTGAAATGAAGAAAGAGTGGCAAGAGGCACTGAAAACGGAGAGATATTTTGTCACTAAATTGCAGCATTAATAGCGCTTTGAAGCTTCACATTTAAATTGCCTATTTCTGACACTCAAAATGCACATTAGGAAAATGATGCTTATTTTATAGTTACTCATTAAAAGGAAGGGGATAAATAAGATGGAGTTTTAAACTATAAATCTCTTTCATAACGAACAACCAATAAGAATGTGCGGGGAAGACAAATAAATAGATAGTGAAAGAAAGATTTTTAAAATGCTTTTTTAATCTGGGGTGTAAATGAGCAACTGTCTCATCTGATTGAGGACAAGTCATTTTTAGAAGGTCTGGATATAATTGTGAATGCAGGAGACAGTCATCTGTTACTTGATAATGAAGAAGAACTAGAAGTAACAGAAAAGGTTGTTTCTTTTCCCTTGCAATAATTCAGGCATTGTGCAATTATGCTATTTGTCTCTCTTGTATATGACTGCAATGCTACACGTATTTCCCCACCTACAGATGCCTCAACTTTCCCTAGCTAACAAGGCATAACTCCAGACTACCTCTGAATAACCTGTATGACAAATTCAAGGAAAGAAGCAGAAGGAACTTGCACATTGCTGTGGCATTTAGTCTTCCTGGAAAGGTCTTTCATGATCACCTGTGTAACTTCCCAGCACTCGTTAATGGCCGCCTGGTAGCCTGCTGCTGCTTGACTATTTGCATAGCATCTGCATTTATCTAATCTTTATTTATTTTTTAAAGACTGCAAAGTTACAGCTCATTTGCAGTGCTTCAGGATTTGAGTATTAAACAAAAATGCAAATACAGCAGTAAGTTCTCAATGAGATGTATCCAGCTCATTTTTTTCCACATTAACTCCATTCTTTATCTTGTTTGAGCATCCACAGTATAAACTATTCATGAGCTCCAAAACTTCATTTTATTATATCATCAGTTTCTGCCATGTATTTTACAAGTTTAAATTCTAATTTTATGCAGAATAAGAATAATAATGATGATACAAACTAGCTTTTATTGTCTAAAGGAAAGTAGCTCAAATACTGTAACAAACCATCTTTTCTTCTGCACCTCAGGGAGTTACTGAGCCAAAATGCAAACTTCTGGGTTTGTGGTACTTGACTGCTGCTTTGCACTAACTTGAAAGATTATAAAGTCACAAGGTAAGTAAAAATCTAGTTCCACACACTTTTGGCCATAAAAGGAGATCTGCTTGAGGCAATTTAAATACCCTGAGGAAAATTCCTACCTTTGGATATATATGAGCATGCACCACATTTTTAGTTTCTAATTTTAATCTTCCAATGATATAAACCAAATTTTGCCTCCAAGAAAAGGAAACATGATTCTCTGATTAATACTGCAGTGTGGGTAAAACCCTCAGGCTTGGGCCACTGAATCACTTGTGATGAAACCTGTGTCTCACCCTAGGAGTTCTCCTTAACTTCAAGGTGTGCAGAAGCTCTTCCCCAGAGCTGTCAGAGACCTTCTTCACCCTCCTCATTTTTAGGCTGGATTCCCAGGACTAAGGAGAAGAGATGAAAGGGAGTACTTACGGTATTAGTATTTATTTGTTTTTGTCTCTTCTGACATACTAACTGTCCTGGAGGGAAGAGTGTGAGGCTCTGGATGCTCATAAATACAACTTGTAAGGGGTCACATCCTCTCCCCATCACTGCCAACAGCACCCATCTTTTCTCATCACTTTGATAGCAGTGTGAGAATCAACCATAATGTGGTATGCTGCCACTGCTGCAGTCACTTGTGCCCAGATGGATGATAAATTCTTCATGTCAGGCTTTCTCAGCATTTCCTCTGAGATTATGTGGTCTGCAATAAGGACTATCAATCTCCCTACCAGCTTTGGGAGAGCAGATCTGTCCTTCATCGTACTGATGGTCCTCATTCTACTGCTTTTCCTCCCCACCAAATTATGAAATTAAAAACAAGTTTTGGAGCCAAAAAATACATGAGTGTTTCATGAATGCTTCTATTGCAGCAATGACACCGGTTAAGATTCTATGCCAAAGTCAGCTCCACTGTGAGCTACAGAAACCCTTATTTTTTCCTCAGAAAATGTGCCTGGTTCAGTTTCAGCTTAGTTTTTGAAAAACTGCAGCCTCTTTCTTCATGTTCCCTCTAAGCTTCATGCTTTAATCCACGAGTTTGTACATACTGCAGTTTTGATGAACAGGCTATGCTGTGTGGGGTGCATATTGCTCTGAGTGCCTCATAGCAAATTTCTGGTTACATTCATTACAAACAAAGGCTATAAGGCTCTCCAGGTTTCTCTTTGCAATTTTAAAATACATTTTTATAAGTTACTGAATTTTATGCCCAGGTTGGCTTTGATGGTTAGTGTGTTTATCTGAGAAACAGAGCCCAAAACTTTGTCACTGTGACAACTTTTACAGCACCTTTGGTATCTTGCTTGAGAAAGAACAAGATTTTGCAATATCAATTTGTTAGTCTTAAAATCCTCAAGACAAAGACTTCATTGATGCATCAACAATAAAGCTGATAATACAATATATATGCTAATATAATAATATCATAAATATTATAACATAAGTAATACAATAAAGAGGGTAATATAACACAGTCCTAGGGTTTTTAATCTCCAACATTTTCTTTGGATGCTGCAATGTTTCTGAATTTTCACTGTTGAAAATTTCATAAGTGTCTTGTCTTTATTGTTTGTTCATTTGCACTAAAGAATTATCAGCTTCACAAACTTCTTTGTAGCTCCCAGTGGAACTAGCACAATTATAAAGTTGTGCCAAATTGGCTTCTTAGCAGAAGGTATCTATTGGAAGAAAACAAATCTCTACATTAGATTCCATCATGAACAAACAAATCGTTTTAATTGGCGGTGTAATGAGATGGTCTTTTGTAGAATACGTGCCTGGAAAGTTCACTGTTCCGGTGGATCTCCTAAGTTCTGCATAGGATGAGCATGACAGCAAAACTAATTGTAAGAAACACAGCATGGCTGTGTTTTGGCTTTTGAAATGTAGATCATTCATGTATTGCTTTTTATTATCTGTTTAGCTGTTTTTAATAGTTTATCAGAGTCTAAATTCTCATTATTTTACAGTGTTATGTACTTGGGGGTTTTATTTCTTTAAGAGAAAATGGCAAAGTGGTATACTGCAGTTATAGGTCAGCTTCATCTTACAATAATTCACCAATTCCTTAAACACAGCTGATTTTAAATAGACAGCTTCAGGGTTTCTAAGATAATATGTTTAGACTGCTTAATTCAACTTAATCCCTCTGTAGATTACTTGACTAATTGTGCCAACCAGTGTCTTTCTGGTAATGGAGCAGGCAGAGGCCTTACCTACAGTGTTGTGGGATCCAACTCCACAGTAACTTCATAACCCTTTGTAAAATCTTTTTCATCTCTTCCTTGTGGTGAGCATGGCTGGTGCACACAGCAGCATCCAGCCCCACAGCACAGCATAAGTGAAAGCACACACAGTGGTAAATTCCCCAGCTGTTCCCAAGGTCACAGATGTGGGCTCGTGCATGCAGGCTGGGCTGAGTGAAAGGAGAGTTTTAGGATATAACTGGAAGGTCACAAAATCCTACCAGTCCTCTGATTTTGTTGATGAAGCAAGTAGTAAGAATTTCTTGTATAGCTGTGTTCTTCAGCCATCCTTTTCATAGGTAAGCTCAATCAAGTAGATTGGCTTTGAGTTATAAAATCAAGTTCAAAAAATGCATTTCTTGTGCATTTGTATGGCAGGTAGACACCTTTTTGTCTGTCCTCAAGCTCACAGTCACATGGCAACTTGGCTAGAGCTTGAAAAAAGGTCACAGAAAAAAATCATAAGGGTCCTTATAGGATGTACAGGAACATTGTATCTGTTTTCCAAAATCTAAGCATTAAATATTTTTTTTGTCTTTTAAGTTTTATCTTTCTAATGAAAAACTCTACTGTTGTTTTCTGCCATTGTACTCCCTTAAACTTTGATTATGTAAAGCATACCCAAACATGCTCACACATCTACTACTGTTGAGATCCCTACTGTTGAGTTAAAAGGTATCAGCACCAGCCCTGCAATGGCTGCAGGGTGGTTTCAGTGTGGTTTCAGAAGACATGACCACAAAATATTTCTGAGGTAAAGCCTTAGAAATGCCTAAGTAATGGAATTGTGTCAATGGAATAAAAAATCAAGTTGCAATTTTAACGCAAGCATTCCATCCAATTTTCATTCTGTTTTCATAAGGTATCTTAAGCGATCACATTTCTCTTTTCATTATGAACAATGTATCAGAATTTCTGTAACTTTTGCTTCACTACATGTTTTTTGATACTTTTCTAGACTCACTTTTAATGCCTAGAAGGTATCACCTCTGCTTGGTGATACCTTCTTGCCTTCTCAAGGAGCCATTGTTTAACATTAAAGAAGCAAGTAGAAAAGACATTTGAATCAAGATGTTTAAGCTAGATCTTTAAGGTCTCCCACTTCAGTGCAACTGACCCACCAAGACAGATGAAAACATACAGCTGGAAGCACACGAATGGTCCCCTTAACAAGAAAGACAAGCGGGTGGTGTTCATGTTTGGGTGTTCAACTGTAGCCTAAGTTGATATTAACCACACATTGTTTTTGTTAATATTTTAGTGCTATCTGAGAAATGGGATTGCTTGCTTCATACCAGTGCCGGAATTGGCTTGAAGAAAAGAAAAGAAAAGAAAAGAAAAGAAAAGAAAAGAAAAGAAAAGAAAAGAAAAGAAAAGAAAAGAAAAGAAAAGAAAAGAAAAGAAAAGAAAAAAAAAAAGGGGGGGAGAAAAGAAAAGAAAAGAAAAGAAAAGAAAAGAAAAGAAAAGAAAAGAAAAGAAAAGAAAAGAAAAGAAAAGAAAAGAAAAGAAAAGAAAAGAAAAAAAAAAGGGGGGGTGGGGAAGGGAACAGAGACAACCCACAACAACAACAACAAAACACAACTGCAATCTTCAATACCACCTTTTAAATAGACAAGCCAGAGATTAGGCAGGCCATAGAAGTGAGCAACTTTTATGGCTTTGAAGCTGCTGCAGGGTCAGTGGGCAGCACACTCCTGGGATGGTCTGGCTGCTACTTTTGCTGTATTTAACTGGTATCTTTGATGCGTTTGTTCGGGAGTGGGAGAGAAGTCAGAGTTTCCACTGTGGTGTCTTTCAGAGGCACTCTGAAATGTGTTCACCAACATTAAATATGTCTCCAAATTTATTTTGATAGTAAATACCTCTTCCTGTGGTAACTAAATGCGATATCAGTTTATCTTTCAGCTGACACTTGCCTTGACCTTGCCTCTTCAAGCATCCAAAGTTTTTTCCTCTCCTTACCCACCATAGATCTCAAAGCCTTTTGCAAAACTTCAGCTAAGCTTCTTGCTTGACAAGTGCATCCATACTAAGAAATGACTGGGACACAGGGCTGGAAGGGATACTAAGCAAGTTTGCAGATAATACAAAACTGGGAGGGGCAGGTGACTCCCTTGAATCAGAGAGGCCCCGTAGTCAGAGACACTGACAAATTAGAGAGATGGGCAGTCACCAGCCATAGGAAGTCCAACAAGGAAAAGTGCTGGATTCTGCAACCCTGGGATGGGGCAACCCTGGATGTACAGACAGACTGGGGAATAAGAGACTGGAAAGCAATGCCATGGAAAGGAACCTGAGGGTCCTGAGGATGGCCAGTTGAACATGAGCCAGCCCTGACATGAGCCTGCCCTGACAGCCAGGAAGGCCAGCCTGGGGTGTCCTGTGGGACATCAGGCAGAGCATCACCAGCCAGGCAAGGGGGGGGATTGTCCCCTCTGCTCTGCACTCACCTCAAGTTCTGGGGGCAGTTTTGGGTGCCACAATATAAAACAGATATTAAACTATGAGCAAGAATCCAAAGGAGGGCAACAAAGATGGTCAAGGGCCTTGAGGGGAAGCCGTATGAGGAGTGGCTGAGGTCAATTGGTCTGTTCAGCCTGGAGGAGACTGAGGAGAGACCTCACTGTAGTCTGCAGCTTCCTCATGAGGGGAAGAGGAGATGCAGAGACTGAACTGCTCTCTCCGATGACCAGTGACAGGACATGAGGGAATGGCCTGAAATTGTCAGGGGAGGTTTAGGTTGGATATTAGACAGTTTCTTCTACCAGAAGGTGGCTCAGCTCCCCAGGGCAGTGGTCACAGCACCGGCCTGACAGAGCTCAGGGAGCATTTGGACAATGCTCTCAGGCACAGGGTGTGACTCTCGGGGATAGTCCTGGGCAGGGCTGGGAGCTGGACTCCATGACCTTTGTGGATCACTTCCAACTCAGCATATTGTGTGATTCTGTGATTATGTGAACATCAAGTTGCTCTCTTGCTGCTGAAGCTGAAGCTGGACCCTGCCTGTTGCTGGAATGGAGGACCCTGGGACACAAGGGCACTTCTTGACCCCAAAAGATCCCAGTACAACAGCAGTCCCTGTTGCATCACCAGCACTTTAGAAGAGGCAGAAACCTAGGAATTGCTATCCCAATACCTGTTCTGTATGAAATTACATTTACAGGTCATTTGGATGTGTTTGCATGAATCAGATATGTTTGAATTATTTACAGAATGTGGTGGCTTCAAAGCAGCTAATTAGAGTAGAGTAGCAAGTTTTAGGACCTGAAAAGGCAAGTGCTGCCCCTGCAAGTAATTACTGCTCTAATGAACAAACTCAGGAGAGTGAAATACATAAACAGATTCTGTGGGATCAGTGCACAGAACATATTTTCAAGTCCAAAGAGCATGGCAGTGTAATAGCTGTGAAACTGTAAAAGTATTAGTGCTAAAAGAAATAACAGCACTAAAACTTTATAGTGCAATATAGTCTATTCAACATCAAAGAGGCAAAGTATCTTTTTCAGTATGAATTAATAGAAAACCAGGATTTATACACCTGTGACAGAATTCAAATATTTACAGAAAATACTGTATTTTAATTTTATAATAAAGTGACTCATATTTAGCCTCTGTGCTGCTGACACACTTCTCATCTCAAGTTCTTTGTCTTCATTTCAGCAGTCACAAATTCTGCCATAAACCTTAAGGACTTTCATATTCCATAATCCAATTTATAGCAGGTTCAGTTACTATAAGAAGTGTCCTTATAAAAATGACATCCAAACACTCCCCACATATTCCTGCACCATAAATGCCATATGAATTCAGTCATTTTTAAAGTCAATTCAAGATTTTTTGATCAAGAGTGAATATTTAGCCTGATAACTTCAACTTAAACTGTGTTATTTCTGTGCTTTAAGTATCATTGCTGGCTATAAAAATTGTAAAATATAAATTTAACTGAAAATTCTCCAGGGAAGTGTTTGAGTCAGAATGCAGTATGTTCATGTGTAACTATATTGTCTCTACTCTGCTGACAGAAAGAAAAATATGGGGGTTTTTCAGTAAACTGAATGCATATCTTTCAAAATCTCACAGGGAATTGTTATTTATAGCACTGAGCTTCCATTTTGAGATGGGTACTTTTTTTTTGTTTGTTTTTGGTTGCCACCAATAATAAGGATGTAAAGCAGCAAATCAGATCCTATAATGGGTATTTTACAACTTTCATTCTTGCTGGTGTTTTAGAGAGTAATTGTGACTGTTGAGATACTAAGGCTGAAATTTGGACCAGTTCTGATCATTAAAAAACCCTGGTCCTAAACTTATCATGTCTGTAAAATACAGCCATATTGGTGATCAAAAACCCCCCAGCTGTGGACAGCTGTAAACCTATTTACTTATTACTGCTCCTAAATCCCTGCAGGGTGAAAGAGAAATGAAAGATATTATAGCTCTCTCTCTCTTTTATTTTTTTATTTGTGGCATGTCTGACCTGCACCTCAGCCCTTCAGTTATGATTTCACTGTGCACCATTTACAACGCACAGGTAACAGCAGCCTACCTTGTAATCTCCCAATCAAAATCTAAAGACCTTCTGTATGTCAGGGATATTCTGTTATTAAACCCCAACATTATTAGTTTTTCTTTCCTTTTGACAACAGAAATAGAAACGTGTCAGTGAGAGAAACTCCTCAATTATATGGATTTTTTTGAAGGGCAGATCTGAGTCTTCTGAACTTTATCCTATTTTTAACAGTTTGCTACAAATAGGGAAGAAGCGGCCTGGCTGGTTGCCAAATCCTCCAAATCCAACTTAAACACCCATTCACTGGCTTTGTCTAGACTTGGGTCTGTAGGGGATTCATTTGCAAATGTTTGCTCACCCTTTTTAACCTGTGTGAAAATCCAGTCACTTTTAAGGCAGAATGCCTGTAACAAATACTGCTCTGACCCATCTACTGTGTCCCAGATGTCCATGACCCTTGCCAGCCACCAAAGCAGTGGCTGTGAGGGCACTGAGTATTACTACAAGACCAGTTCCTTGTTCTTATGCAGCTGAAAGCATGACTCTAGTGGATTTTTCTCCCTCTGAGTGCAGCATTAGCTCCAGGTACCATTAATCTGGTCCAAACTAAGACAGCAGATACTGCATTGAGGCAGAGGAAAGGCATGGAAGCCTCTGCACATGACTCAGCTAGAAAAAATTCTTTGTTTTATGTCTGTTTGATCAGCTTAGCAAAATCCATAGACTTTGGTGAGGGTCTTCACTGAGGCAGAGCTGCAAGACTATACCTGGAGCAAATATTTGAGAAAAGAAAGCCCTCAAAGGACATGAGGGCACATACGTACAGCCAGGGATGAGAATCAGAAAAAGTGCACGTGGTCCTTTGTCTTGCCATGTGCATGATCCTCAGGGATTCATTTAGGCACCCCTCATGCAGAGACAGACTTTGGGTCTACTGAAAGTCATAATCAAAGCTGGCAGTTACCCAGCTTGTAGAAGCTGTAAATGTTGTGCTGAAGGTCAGTTTCCATGTATTACTGTGAGTTTCTGGTCTTCCTCTTGAAAACATGGCCCAGTTATAATATTCTTATCTCAGGGGCTTGGTCCTGAATGTTGTAGGCTGTATATAGTCTCCAACCAATCCCATTGCCCTTAGGATCCCAGTATATAGAAACATCATTTATGAGGATGCTGTATAAGGTTTTTCTTCCTTGTGAAGAATCTCAGTGTTGGAGTGGCAAGATGTTTGTCACCAACATGCAGAAACCTGCCAAAGAGAAAATTGCTTGCTGACTACCAAAGCCAGAGGAACAGATACGGGTGGATGTATGGAGGGGCAAACAAAGGGAGAGGCCAGCCCTGAGATGGACGCTCTTTTCTGTTGTGGAAGCCATTCTCATTATTTTTGAAGTCTAAACAGTTACATAACAGGACATTTCCCTGACCAGAGTTTATCTCAATTTTAAAATACAACTTTCATTATGTGTTAGAGCTCAATAATATTTATAAACGCAAGTGTCTGCATTGCTTCACCTCTGACCTGAACTTCAAGCTGCTGAAGTAGAAATTAGTTTCTGTTTTTAACTTGGTGTGATTATTGTGGAAGATACTTGCTGGATTTGCTGAAGACTGGTTCTACAGATTACACCTTCACTCCAGAAGAGAAAGGATGGGCCAAATAAAAGGGGGAGTGGAGGAAAAGGTGTTTCTTTGACAGACAGAACTGTTACTCCAACATGAAATTTTGACTCATCCTTTGTTTTGAAAAGGTGGATGGATTCTTTGAATCCCTATTAAGAAAAAAAATACATGATTCTGACTCCCTACCTGGAATTAATTAAGGGTTTTCTTAAAATATCAAAACATAAATCTTGAATTGCTAAGACACATGGTTAAGTCTTGAAACATTACACTTTTCTGCTTTGCAAATATATCTGAAAGGTTAGCACCCAGTGAAGCATGCAGAGCCGTCTTAATGAAACAAAATCTGAGGAGCATTCATAAAGATTTTTATCTAAATTAAGGCCTGATGTTTAAGCAGGTGCAGCTTCCCCATTATGTGGATGGAGTTTGCCACAAACTGCAGTCTTGAGCTATTGACATTAAAGAACAGGTGGAACAAGCTTATCCTGTTTTAATTGGACTATAATACTCTCTTGTTAGAAAGCAAAGCAGCCACCTTGGCATCACAGGCACAGAAATCATCACGATTTTCTGCTGCACAGAAAGGTTAGGAAGCTGCTGCTTTCTTCTTTTCTTGCCTTTTGATCAGGTATTTACAGCAGAAACCTCCCATCATGTTTCTTTCTCTCCCAGCCCTGGTGATTTTCAGCACATTTTTTTCTTCCACAGGCTGTGAAGCCTGAGCTCTTTTCTGGAAGAAGAAAGTAACCATTGTCCCTTGGTGACTATTCAGGTGTGTCTGCAGCTTTTGTTGTTATACCCAAATTAGCTTGACCTGAGCTGCTGGGCAAATTCTTGAAATACCATACTCTTCTCAGAATTAAGAATCCACTTGGTGGTGTTTAATTTATGTAGGGGTTTTTATGTACAGATATTTATACTTTTATACAGATGATATCTGAAAAGCGGAAAATGGTTTGAGTGTAAAGAAAATAATAGATTCATGGGATTCAGGTCCTCCTCCCCACTGGCACTCACTTCCCAACTGATTTTTGAGCAAGTAATTTACATCTCTTGGCATCTGTTTCCCAGTGCACATAAAGGAGAGTTTACAGCTACTTCAGAATAATTCATTAATAACATTAATATTATTTCCTATCTTCCCTGTATTATTCCATTGGGAGAGAGACCCTGTGCCTCAGGGTCACAGTAACTGGCAGGAGAAACTCTGCTACAATTAGCATCTGTACAGTTTAGAGTTTGTAAGTATTCAGCTAATGAAAGCTTGTTTGTCTAAACTATCCTGCCATGCACGTGGATGTCACACATGCCCTGGCAGTGAGACACCTCAGAAAAATGGTGATTTTCCAGCAGTCTCTCATCTTACACCTGCCTCTGTTCCACTTTCAACTTCCTTTCCAATGGTAAGTAGGGAGGCAACCCTTCCCATTTATAGCAAATTCAGGCTACAGACACAGAGTCCATTCATTTCCACTTTCCATGTTACAACCATAATAATCAAACACTTCTGCAGTGCTGTGTGATCTGCACTCCACATGAAGATGGAGAAAACTCAGTGTTTCTTCGGAGTCCTTCAACACCTTCCAGGTTTGGCCCCTGGACAATTAATGAATGGCTTGAAAGCTTGCTAGAAAATGTTCTTTAGCACTGCAGCACTTCTTCATTTAGTACTTTGCAAGTGAGTTGTAAAAATTTGCCCTGGAGACAGGGAAATGCAAATATAAATTAGATGGAGCACTAATAACATTACATTACAGAACAATGCAAACCGTTTTTGACACCCCACAGAGAAGAAATCCATGCATTACTTTCTGAATCATCTTTATGGAAATTTCTGTAAACGTGGTGTTATTAAAAGAGAGTAGCAATTATTTCCTTCTTTGGTTCATCAGTTGCAGGGAGGGGGAGAATAGGCAGGGGAATTAATTTTGTTTCCTTCCCTCTTCTCTTTTTCTTGCATGTCCTTGTTGGAGAGCTCTCACATGACAGGAACCAACAGCACAGAAGCCACCACTGGCAGAAGAGAGCAAGAAGAATGGAAGAAATGGTCAGTATTTTTAGAGATGGGGCTCCACAGGTGGAAGTAGTTAAGAGAATAGCAGAAGCAGAGAAAGTTGCAGCTAATAAGGCTGCTCAGGAATCCAAAGCTATTAAGACATGTTGACATAACATTTGCAAGCTTCACAGGGACCATCGTTAAAATTTGGATCTAGTATTGATCAGTTCAGCATCAGGGCTGGAGGAAAACTGAATACAGGGTTCTTTAGAAAAGTGGCACTTCAGATACTGCCTTCTTATTAACACAGAAAAGCAGAAATCCCCCATGCCCTGTCTGACCTGTGACTGCTCTCCTCCCCCTTGGGGCAGACAGAAAGTTACGATCACTTGAAGTTGGTATAATCTTTCAAAATTGCAGCTGCAGTCATAGCAAGGACATTAAAAATATGCCTGTGAAATACAAGTTCAATCCAGCACATCCGCACATGCTAGCAGCTCCCTGCTAATGAGGCCTACTGGAGCTTTTGCAAGCATATCATTCGGGATGAAAACCGGCTGGCTGTGCATTACAAGGTGTGTTGGGGAAGGGATCTGGTGATTTAACACATGGTGAGAAAGCAGCTTGTGAGGCTCATTAGATCAATGGGGATTCCAGCCTTACATCTCAAATTATATGCCCTCTCTTCTAACATCCACTTTTACTGTGCAACACCCACGCCTTCCTCTTTTTTCCTCTTTTCTCTCTTTTTTTCTCTCCTCCTTTCGTTCCATCAGTGTGCTTTCATGCCTTTCCAGTAAGCACCACCAGAGCAGAAAATACCTTAGGTTTAGAGGGAAGCCAAAGGTAATTCACTCAGCAGAAAGTTTCTTTGTCCAAAATGATTGTTTCACTGTCCTCTGTATCACTTGGCAGTGTTTAAATTCCCAAAGAAAACTGCTGCTGGCAGTTTGACAAGCGTGCAGGGACTGAGTGCTTTCACCATGCCAAACTCTGAAAAACACATACCTGGCAAGGGGGGATGATGGTGAGCCACCACATCCCTCTCTGATCCCTCAGCAGTCAAGTACCCTTCCTGTGGTGCTGAGATTGGTGGAGACTTTTTCCCCTGCCCAACTGGCTTGAGCTCCAGATCTCCAAAGTGTGTCCAGAAGTGGGATGTTACTATCTCCACTTGCTCCTTCCTAGTACCAGAAAAGAGAGACATTGTTCTGGGTGTGAGCTCCATACCGTGTCCCCAACAGTGGCCCTTCTGTGTGGTTGCCCTTGGCCACCCACCACACACACTGCACGTCTTGGTCTCATTTCTAACACTGCCCAACACAGTTTATTTGGGAATCCCAGACACCATGTCAGCTGTGCAGGGGTTGAATTTTAGGTTCCCAGTGTCCCCCTGAATGTCCAGTCCTTCATGGCTTGCTCTCCCCACCTCTTCCCAACCCCAGACATGGCACAGGGTACCTCTGGCACGGAGCAGATGTTCATGGTGCCCCAGCAGAACTGGCAATGACATTTCCTTACACCTCTCCCCTCCCCCTTCTGGACTGCTGGCTCCACACACATATTCTGTGATTTTAAACATTTGACGTCCATCATCAGACAGGAGCCACTT
Source organism: Eopsaltria australis (assembly GCA_034509425.1). Classification (NCBI taxonomy): domain Eukaryota; kingdom Metazoa; phylum Chordata; class Aves; order Passeriformes; family Petroicidae; genus Eopsaltria; species Eopsaltria australis. Next base: position 28,855 of record JAVTVJ010002336.1, read on the forward strand.
TTTGGTCTTAGGCAACTGTGAGTTGCTATTGGGTCCCTGGAAACAGCTGCTGTTAAAACAGAAAAATCCCTGACATGATGTCAGCATTTAGTGATTAATACTTGATGAAATACAGCCTCCCGTTTCCTTGCCAGTGAGGAGAGATGAAGATCCAAGGATGGTGAGACCCATCTGATTCCTGGGAATCTTTCCAGAGGCTGCAACTGTTTTTCATCTACTCCTCCAACCTTTACCTCCAGAAGAAAACATCTTCCCAGAGTCACTTCCAGCTCTTAGGTCTCTAGTGGACACAGGAAAATGAGAAATGTCCTTCTGAAGACACATAGAGTAAACCAGGATTGTTCCAGGGACCTAAGGGGTGGCTCAAAAGCAAATTAAAACTTTTAATAAGGGAGGACTGATTGTCTGACAATCCCTAAAGCATCAGGCTTTAGTGACCCTTGAGGGGTATTTTTAAACACCCCTTGGCTTCAGAGACATGCAGGGCATGTGGCTGGCACACTGGCAGCCGTGGCTGGGAGCCAGGGAAGGGGCTGAGGGGTGGCCATGTCCTTGAAAGAGCCAAAGCAGAGTAGGTCAGTCATCTCTGCCAGCCCATGAGCCACAGCAGTGAATTATAGCTGAGTGGGGAAGCAGCAGAGAAGCAGGGGACAAAGGCCAGGGGAGGGAGAGCGGCTGCCAGCATCCCCCTGCCTTTGCATTGTGGTGGCGTGGATGGGGGTGCTGGAGTGCCCAGTCACAGACAGGCCCAGGAGAAAGAGGCTCTTTAAATGGGACTATTCAACCCTTTATGTCTCATCTCTTCACCCACAGTGCTCCAGCAAGGAGCAAAGACTGCCCATAAATTGCAGTTTAAATCCACAATACCTCTGCACTAGACTGTCATCAAATGGTTACAGGTAAAATAACGAGACAAAATGAAGGCTGAAGAAGGATTTTTATTGCTTTTAAAAGGTCTCTCTAGCAAGTTTCTCACCTTTTATTTCAAAGACAGTGCTGAAGAGTATAGAGAAAGCAGAGGGAAATACAGCCCCCCTTCTGAAGTGGGGAAAAAACAATACTTTATTCACCACTCCTATTTATACTGTAATCTTTCTTACATTTTGTTTCAGTACACCTTTTGTAACCATTTCTCTACTGATTTTCTGGAAGATTATGCTAAATGTCAAAATGTCTCTTTGGGCTCATAAAATGATGCCATAATAAAGCATCATTTCAACTTAGAATGGGTAAAACAACCTATAAAATAAAATGGAACATTTTGACATTAATTGAGAAAGTTACCAGCTTTTTCAGTTTCAGCAGATTCATGTCAGCATTAAAGAAAAAATAAATTAGGTTATAGTTTATTACAACATGCGATGACCTTTAAGTAATTTTATAGCACTTTATGGTTCTGCTACCGTCTTCTAATCAGCATTGTGTCTGAGGGAAATGATAAGCAGACTTTCTTATTCCTCCAAAGTTCCGTTAATTTGAATCCCTACACACCAGGCATTCCTGCTGCAGCCAGGTGAGTCAGCTTATGGTACAGTTATTTGAGCCTTGTAATGTCTTCCTGATGCCTTTTTTTATTTCACATTTATTAACTTTGGAGAGTTTCAGACCTTTTATATTGCCAACTAAATGTGAGTAAAAACTAAATTTGGCTACTACAGCATTCAGACCTGTTCCCTTAACTTTGTACTCCAGTAAACAGATCTCCTAGAAACTGCATAATTTTCCATTGAAAGACCTTCTTGTACTCACTGCCATTTATAGAATGAATGTACCCTCAAGGTAAATTTATACTGGCAATCTTGATGCATGTTTATAAAATGCACAATACTACACAAGCACATACACAGAAACACACACTAGGACAGTGTTTCAAAAAGGCTATAAAATCATTTTTAGAAAGTCTTTGCAGAAAGACACCCTGCAAGTTTTTCTAAGTGGGTTTTGTAATTTTTTTTTAAAGGAGAGAAAAATGCATTAACCAAGTGCTTCTAGCTGAAATTAAAATGTCCATGATACATTGTTTGAGTATAATAAATTCACCCCTTCTGTTTTTCCTGTGATCTAGTTATAACTGTCTTAGAATAGAAAAGAAGATACATGATTTAAATCACAGAGGTCAGAATTGAACACTTTTGAGAGTTCAATAAAAAGGAGAAGAAAATGGTGATGAAAAGCTGCAAAGCAAAGAAGCCAGCGACCCAAAAGTCAGTGAGGGGCTGATGATGCTGCCTTCTTGGTAGGGGCTGGTAATGGCTCCTAAGCCAGAGGAAACCTCAAACTTCAGCTGACGGCTTAGATCAGTTTTCTTTCCAGCATATATCTGATCATTTCTCGTCATGTGTTAGAGCTGTTATTACAAAGCATTGTAATTTCCACTGTCATACGACTAAGAGAAAATATTTCTAAAGCTTTGCAGTAAAAAGATGTAATCGTTTAGATTCTATTGCAGCCTTTTATCTGCTGAAGCATTTAATTCCTTTTGTTATAATGAAAATACTGTATTTCTGTTATCGTGTCCAGAGAATTCTGGAGAAAATTACAAGTTTTCTCAGAAAAAGTAGTGTTTGACTATTTCTCTGATGAGGTGAAAGGTCAATTTGCTTATAGTTTCCATGCTTCATTAAAATTCAGCTTCTGTGCTGTGTAATGTGGGTAATATTAATTTTCTAAACATTGATGTACAGCAGCTGCTAACTAATTTCCATAATGGTTGTTCTATTCTAAGGGCATTAAACCTGAAACAAGGTGGATCCAAATGGAAAAAAATGTAGATGATTACTGGCCATCTGCCAAAAAGATGCTTGGGGACGTGAAATTTCTGGAATCACTGAAGCTTCATTTTGATCAAATATTCATATTCTGAGCCATGTGTCAACAATTTTACTGTTTAAAGACAAGAAGGTTGTGGAGGGGAATATTGACATCATTCCTCACATGGGAGTTTGCTTTCAGACTTCTTATAGAATGGAGAATATGTTGCTAAGGAAGAATGGAAGTAACATTAGGAACATAAAGAAAGGTGTAAAAGAATCAGAGAATTTCTTCCCTTGGGAAAAGGGAGTGTGGGGAGAGAGGTCATAGAAATGCACTCAGCTTTGAAGTCAAGCATAACCATATGCACGACCATTTGGGAAATGCTTCATGTATTTTAATTTCCACAGAATCATTATACTGATGCCAACAGACAGAACTATTTTTTTTTAACTGGGAGAGCCACAGTCCTACCTTGATAGACTCACATGCTCAGGAGGAATTCCAGGCTTGGGGTCCTGAGCTATAAACCAGCCAATACCTTCTGATTGCTTTCTCTCTGTCACCCTTTACTGTCTGCTCCTGAGACACCTCCTTCTGGGAGAAATTGCCTGCTGCATCCCATTCAGTCCCACCTGCACACTGCCAAATAGTTCACCAAAGATCTTGTGATCAGAGATTAGTTTCTCCAGTAGACTATTTTTCTGTTCCTCTCATTTTCTCTAGTGGATTTGATAAGTGATCTTACTCAAACACACATCAGCTCACAAGGTAGGCAGAGCGTGGTTGTAGGATTCATCTTCATTACTGCTCTAGTCTGACTGCACATCTTGGTTACACAGTGCCACAATGATGGAGGTGTTTGGGTCCTTCCCTAGATGACAGCAATGTCATTCCCAGGGCTTATTGGCTTGGGTTTGTCAGAGATGTAACCCAACTTCAACATCAGACCATGGGCATAAATGAGGTTTTACACCTGCTCCTGAGTGCTCTAAACTACCAGGGGTTTGCATGTGGGAAATGTCAAATACAGCTTGACAGTGGTCTACTTTAAACCTTTAATTCCCTTGCTGTCTAGGGTCTCCTGATTTCAGCCTTTCTCCCCCTCCCTTATTCTCACCCCAGCAATGATTAGGTCAGCCACTGGTAGGATTTGGCTGTGTGTAACCCATGATGTGAAAGTTTTAATGAACATCAAAAGCAGCTGCCCAGCTTGTCTGGGAGCTGCACTCACCACTTCTGAATATTTCCATGGCCTTCTACCTTCCTTGTCAGTGCCTTTCCCTGCACCTGTGCAGCCCTAAAGAGAAGTTGCTCCACTGATGACCTTCTTTTCTAGCCTAGACAGAGCTCTGTGTGGCAGTGCAAAATATGGACTTCATACTCCCAGCACTTAATGGTGTATTTAGCATTGACAACCTGTGCCTGCTGATGCAATGCATGCCAACAAAATCCCCATGACAAATACTTTTAAAAGGTGTTTTTGGTTCTTTCTCTTCTGGTTTTACAACATCAAAATGCCAGGCTGCCTGCAATGGTGCATCTCCCTCTGGTCTAAAGCAAGATTAAATCAAGAAAAGGACCATTGTGATATTTCAGTTTTCGGTAGCCTTAGCGACTTAAATTACTTTGACTTCTGAAGCTAAAAACCAAGTTTGCACCTTTGTGATTAATAGTCCTTAATTAATGTTTCTTTAGTTAATTTCTCTAACTGCCCTTTCAACTGCTTTATATTATGGCCCCAGTAAAAAGAAATGGGAAATACAGACTTAACTAATAAGACTACTCCCTATATTATATTTTTGTGTTGATATCATTTGAACAGAGGTGTAACACTTTTTTTAAAAATCTTTCAGGACAGCTCTTTTCTGAAATTAAGAGAAACATAATCATTCCCAGCAAAAATGTAATATTTTAGGAAATGTAGACACTTCTGGAGATAAGGGCTACAAACAAGGCGGATGGAAAGACTTCTTAGCTTTAAATATAGCACTGTAATTAAAGATTATCATGGAGAAAATTAATGACTGTGTTTTACCAAGCAGAATTGATTCTCCCTTTCTACTCTCAGAGTGGCCATTTGATTTTAACCCTGCTAAGAGCATCCCATAAATAAAGGTACCTGTTGGGATGAGCCTGGGGAAAGGGCAGTGGGCAGGCAGGGCTGGGGACACTGCTCTCACTCTGCAGGGCTGCATCCCCAGCGCTCCCTCCACACGCAGAGGACTTGAGGACTGGTCCCCACTGATCCTTAATGCACCTGTTCTGCCCAAGGAGAACAAGTCCAGAAATAATACCCATGTTTTTAGGTGGAGAATGTGAATTTTTGATGTAGAAAAATATGGATGAGCTGCACAGGCATTGTTTTGGCAGAGAACTAACAAGCTGGAAATGCCAGTACCCTTTACAAGAGTTGTACTCAAAGCAAAGGTGTTACCAACAAGGAAGGAGAAGATAGTTTTGTGTTCTCCATTAAAAGTGTTTTTATGGTGCTCTCTGTTCTGTTACACATTTTATTAGGATAATAATTTCAGTAAACTACATCTGGCTTTCCTGAGGGTGGTCCCCTCAGGTTAAACAGGCTGTCTAAAAATATCTCCTTTTTTTTTTTAATGTTCCTCCTTTTTGTCTTCCTTTTGATGGCTTTTCATTTGAATTATTTCTCTTTTTTTAAAGATTTCATTAGCACGTTTTCCCCCTTAATTCTATAATCTTTTCAACTCTAGGTTCCTTTGTACTTTGTGCTTTTATACCCTTTTCTTCTCAAGTCCTTTTCATGTTTCCTCCCTTTTGTTTTTCCCTGGGAGTCTTTATTGTCATTTTATTCTTTATTTTTAGTCTTAACTGTACAGTAGGAAGTAATGCTAAGAAAATTGAAAAGGGAAAAGCTGCATAAGCCAATGTAGTAAAGAACAGTCATATACTGAGCCACAGAACAACTTACAAATGAAGGCACAGTGGTGAACCCCATATACGTTGGTCTCCATGGTGCAATACTCATGAAAAATAAAACAGTGACATTTCCTTTAAAAAAAAAAACTACAAAAACAAAACAAAAAAAAAGCCAAGCCAATAACCCAATGAAAAACCTACACCTGTGTGTGACTATGATTTTGCTATAAAAATGGCCTGGAAATGGACCTCTTTCTGATGAGAATCTGAGCTAAATCCACCATGCATTGAGATAAATCTATTTTTAAGGCACAGATGTGAGAGAAATTGCCTGGAGACTCCTACCAAGTGATCAGAACCTGACAGTGACTGATTTTGGCTTGTGTGGAAGCCGACTTACTGTTTTATGAGTTAACAACTTATTGTTTAAATGCTTTAATGCTGATTTATGCCAAGATTGCCTGCTTTGTATAAAGAGGTATAAAACCAGCAATCTTTTATATAAATCACATTCCTGATAAAGTCTCTTTTCAACTGAGGAGACAAACATGGCCAATTAATATTGGAAATTTGGCAGATTGTTGCCACTATTAAACTGAACTATCTCTGCGTGCATCAAATCCCTTTCTCCTATTTTACATTTTCATGCTGCAACTAAAATTGAAGAAAAATAGAAGTTAAATAGAGGAGACTGAGCAGCAGCTCCCTGGGATGATGCTGCATGGAGCTGAGTGTTCATGGAGGCTCCCAGTCTCATCCATCATGCAGTTGCAAATGGAAGCTGACGACACCCAGGACACTGGGACTGGAGTTTTTGATGGCATTAAGTATTGTTAAGATTTGTATGAAAGTAATCCTACTGCTTCAACATGACTTGGTGCAAAACTATCAGCTGAAGCTATGAACTGGGAGGAAAGGACAGAATTGGGGTGTGGGGTAAAGTCTGTTCAAGAATTTTATCAGCAGTCTTTAAAGCATAAAGGTCAGGCAGGTTCTAGATACATCTAAAGCAACAGGCAGGAGGTCTGGGCAGGAATTCACCCTCTGGTGTCCAGACGGATTCACTCAGCAGCACCTGTAGCCAGCAGGGCAATGTCCAGGTACAGACAGTATCTCATCTACAGGCTTGAGCTGCAGCTCAGGCTCAGGCTAGTAACCACCCCACTGCTCATTGACTTTTGCATCAGGCCACTGTGGGAGGCAGAAGGCACAAAATGTCCAAAGAAAAGTCTAGATGGCTCCCACTATGGATGTGTGGGGAGGATGTGATTAGCCAGCTGCATCCAACTGTTCTATAAATATGTGCCCCCCAGCCAAAATTCATAAATAACCATCTAAGTTAAGTTTTTTAGTCAGAAATCCTGGCAGAATAATGCTGCAATAAATTTTTATGGAGACATAACCAGAGATGATGAGTTCTTGGGTTATGATGTTTATTAAAATGTTTATTGGGACCTTGTGGTACAGTAACAAATGGTATCATAAAACAAATTGGGCTGTTTCTAATCAGCAAAACAACACAAAACTGGGATATCTGAGAGAGATACTTTTTTTTTTCCTTTCAATTTCCATGCCATGAAAAATTGCAAATATCTTTCTTAAATTCTTCAATCACTTTGAATTTAGAGCACTGTACTAGCAAGGATGCCATTTCTCCTATCCGATATATATTTCACCATCTATGCTGTAATTATTTTGGTCTACTTCAGAGGTGACACATCCCTGTCTAAAATTTTCAACAGTCATGGCTTATAAACTCAGAAGGGATCATTGTGAATATTTAATATGTCTTAATGTTTTATTCAGACTGTAACATCCTAAATTATTTTTTATTTGAGCTAGGTGTTTAGAGAGTTAAATTCAGCATTTTTGAGGATCTTGTGGTTTATCACAAAGTCTCGCAGCCCTGCATTCTGTGAGTCATGGTCCCCTAGTCATACCCTGTCCTTTTTGAGATGCAGGTCCATCTTAGCACATCCAGCTCTGAAGACATTACCAATGTCCTCTGTGTTGGGCTGTCATTTTTCTTCTCTCTGCTTTCCTGTTTCCCTTCTCACAAACCTCTGCTCAACCTGTCTGCCGAGACTGTAAATTCTTTTTTGCAGCAGCTTTCATGGCCAGAGCTTTTGTCAGCTTTTCAGGGCTGGCATGGAAGTGCTGTGGGGCTGGGGCAGAGCTGACAGCTCCAGGTTGCTCCCCGTGGCTTCTCTGCAAGAGCTCAGGCAGGCAGAGGATGGGCAGAGCTAAGACATCAGAGGGGCAATGCAGGAGTACTTTGCTCAGAGGTCAGAAACATCTATGTCAAGTGCAAACCCACTGTGAAACCACAGCCAGGTGCAGTGTAGGGATTGTGTGGAAAGGCATGTGTTGGCTGGGGCAGAGATATCAGGGACCAGGAACGGGCAATACCTGGGGAGACGGGAGAGAAGGAAGTGGACTGAATGGTGCAGAGGCCTGCAAAGTTCCAGTGGTTTGGGGAGACTACTGAAGACTTTTGATGGTGTTGAGTGATGGTATAGGTTTGATGCCTCCTCCTCCTTTCTCCCCATGAATCTGTGCCCTCACACAAACGGCACGGGGAAGGAGGGGGAAGGTAAAGACATGGAGAGAGGTCTCATGACAAGCCTGTCTGTCTCCCTCCACCCTGGTAAAATCTCCACCAGCACCACACCCTGATCCCGACCACAGGGCAGTGGCACATACAGCTATGTAGGGAGAGAGATGTCTGCTCTGAGGGTAGCTCAGGTGGCTCAGACAGCCTATTCCTATCCATACCAGGAGAAAGGACCGGCAAAAGCTAGCACTAGTGCCGAAGATGTGGCAGTCAGGGCTGATCACAATTTTACAGCCACCTCCTCTGCCTGTGGCTGAACTTTGCCCAGCTGATCTGAAGGTGAACGGATGATTCAAAATGATAAACTGTTTATGTGTATCTATATGCAGTAAACGATATCTTTTAGCTTTGGAGACTGTCAAGTGCACTGGGAAAATTTAAATAACATGAGACGTGGAAGCAAAATTGATCTATTTATCAGCATTTAATCTAAGCCTACTAATGTTCTGTTTCTGAACATCTACAGATGCAGAATTGAGGTTTAGAATGAGTGGTGATTTAGGCAGGGTGTATTTGTCCTAAAAAGACTCATCTTTTCACAAACAATGCCTTCAAATTTGTGGAAAGAAGGCTCATGCTCACCCCACTGTGAAGGAATGCTGAAGCTGCTGTCACACACACTGTCACATCTCCAGCCACAGTCTTGCATGGGTACACAGTGCTCATTTTTCAGCCTCAACTTCTACAGTTTCCTGCCTAACACAAGCTGTTAAAGGGAATATCTCCCTCTGACATGCAGATTTTCTGTTTACACATGTAACTTTTATCTTGGAGTACAGGAGGTCCATCCCCATCAGAATTTTATAAACCTCACTAAGGTTTTTTCATTATCATTCTCTCTTAATAGTAATATGAATAATGCAATGGAGGTAACTACAAGCTTCATTCAAATTTGTTGCAACATGTAGCAGTTTACAGCATGCAATAGCTATTATAACATATAACAACACTTCCACAGTTTTTCTTTCCTATTTTTATTTCTAGGAGACTGGAAGGCATTGCTGATTTCTCGTGTGTTTGTTCACTGGCACAGTGGGGATTTTGCTGGTTAATCCTTGCAGAGATTGGCATGTGGTGACAGGGGCTAAGCATGAAAAGGAGCACAATGGAAAAAGTTAGGATGCTAAAGGCCTTTTTTTCCTGACACATAACAATTTAATATTCTTAAATTGTTAGCATTATTTTGACAATGGAAAGGGATTGCCTTGACCTATAGAAAATGGCTTTCCTTGTGTTGTGTCAGACAAAGCTGTCTTGAAACTCCCTTGCATTCCACATACACATTCACAAACACATCATAAATTTTCTGTTGCAATCCCTACCTGCTAAAGCTTGCCTTTGTCCATGAGTCAGCCCTAGGGTGAAGTTGGAAAGATTTACAAAACTCATGTTGAAACTTTGCTAGAAAGGTAGCACCTTGTAACTGAGCAGAGAGGTCAATGCCATCAACCTCTCCATAGAGGAGATGTTTTATTTTTCTTAATTTAGACAACACAGTAGTCAACCAGGAGGCTCAGCCCTGGCCCAGAGATACCATGTGAATATGTCATTGAAAGCTAAAATTTTGATAATACTCATTTTAGACATTGCAGAAGGAAAGACCTGGGAAATCACAGTAACATTTGTGGATGTTATTCTCTTAATTGCTATCCCAATTCAGCCACACCCATAATTCATCCCCCTGTCCAACAAAAGACAAAACTGGCCTTTTTTCATAAAATGGTGGCAGGGGAAGGAAGGCAGGTACAAAAGTAGGAAAAGCACAAAACTGTGCACTGACTGCGAGACACAAGATGAGACAAGGCCATAGCTTGCAGATGAAATGGAGAGCTGGGGATGTGGCAAGGGTCTTCCTGCTGCAGGTGGCATAGGGAGAGCCATGGGTGAGACAGACAGGACTAAACAGCTATGTTCGAGAACGTCTAGAGGGGAGGAAGTGTAATCAGTGTTAATTAATTATGCTGTGTTTATTTTTACTCTGTTATTCAGTGCCCCAGGTGCTTTACTGGTGGAGAGGGAGGGCACACTAATAAATTGGTATTGCTGCTTATTATTGTGTACTAATTTGTAGCAGCAGTTTGTGGGCTTTTTATTTTTTTAAGCAAGTCAATAAAGATAATATCCCTCAAAGGTGTTTTCCAGATAAGAAGGCAGTTTATCAGTACTCCCAAATTTCATCCAGCTGTCATTAAGTGTGTCTCCTCTGCTTGTGAAGGGCTTTGTAGCTGGGTCAGGGCTGCTGGAGCCGGCTGCAAGGTTGCTAAGGGAACCGCTCTGTCCTGAGATTCTTCTTATGCATCAAACTTTCATCTTGAAACATTTCTGTAGGCAAATCGCTGTGAGACGAATGCTAATATGCTACACAACTGGGACAAGTGGGCTGAGGTATCTAGAAGGACTGAATCACATTTGTTTGATTTCATTTTCATATTAGGTGTGTGCACAGTTGCATATCTAAGAGGTCATGAATATATGGTATTACACATGCATTTGTACTTCTGATGTAGTGTACAACAGGGATTGTCTTTAATAATATCTGGGTTGGGGGGACGCCTACAGTTTAATGGAAGGTGTCATGCAAAAAAAATCAATATAAAGGTTAAAAGAGCAACCTTAATTTTGATGGGCTTTGGATCAAGTTGACGTGCAGTCAGTCTTACTGAAGCATTTCTGTCTCTAGCTCAGGGGGTAACAGCCACTCAGAAAAGCAATACAGGTTGGACTGCACAGCACTTGGAGCTGAAAACTTTTGGACGTGAATTTGAAACAAACTTGTCCCTGAGAAAAAGGCAGTAAGCCCTTTCATGTGTTCAGAGTAGATCACGTGTCTCTTTTTCAGGTCTCACCTTACCAGAGAGGTCCATAGATAGTCAAGTGCACTGCACACCATTTATCTGCCTCAAAAAGTAGAAGGGTTGAGTCAGCCCTGTTGGAATTTAAACCTTTGTTTCCAGGGTATCTGGATATTTCAAAGTTGATACTGAGACTACTAAGCCAACCCCTCTGGCTTGGTTCATTATACAGTGGAGTGGTTTATAGTGAACCCTGACCTACAGTGAAACTGTTGAAAGTGAAAATCCAGAACAGCTCCAAAGATGGTGCTGCCTTCTGGCAAGACTATAATTGATTTATAAACAAGCACAGAAGTTACAAAATTTAGTGTATTTCAACTATTCTTTTTGCTTCAATCCTTTTAAACCAATATTCAAATTTTCATCTTAAATTAGTCTTGAATTGAAATGACATGTCTATGGCATGGGATACTGTCTATCAAGAGAGGATTGGCCTCAGAAGCTCCCTTGCATTTCCAGCAAGTAGCTAATGGACTGATTTAAAATCAGTAAAAAATTAAAAATTAAACATTTAAAAAGATTCCTCATCAATCAAGATCACTGGCCCTAAAGAATACTGGTTTGACAGACCATCTCACTAGTAAAAATTGCTCAGCGATGCACTTTCCAAGAGCACAGAAATCTGCTACAACGTAGTCTTGTGTTGTGAAGAGTCTGAGATTGATGCAGCTCATAAAGACAAACAGGTAACCTTCAAAGGCTTACTTACATCCAGCCTTCAGCAGATTGTAAAAAGTAAGTTTTGACCTATATCAGGATTAAGACCTGCAGCATTCCAAATTGGAGTAAATTAAACTTTGTTTTATATCACCTGGTTTCACTGAAAAATGCAGTTTACGGGCAGAGTCTGGATATGTGCCTCCACATATGGAAATGGGTGGCATTGGAGGAGAGGATTACAAAATTTTTTTTAAAACATTTTTTTCTTTCAAACTATTTAATTCAGAAAAGTGGCATTGTTGTTGAATCATGATAATCTATGTTTATAAATGGTGAAAGGTTTGTAGGGGAAGATAATACCTTTTATTGGACCCAGCAGATTGTCAGACAAAGCAGACAGCCTTTCAGTTGTGAGAGCCACTTTTCAAAGCTGAAATAAATGCAGCATTTCACTGTTAAAGGCAACAGTTGCTCTGAGGTTAACTTGATTATGTTAAATAGTTAGACTATCTGGGCAAGAAAGTGGAGGGTACCTGTGGAGCATATGGGTGGTGTGAGCAATGAAAAAGTTGATAAGGTCGTTAGCTCCTAGTGGGCAAAAACAGAAAAAGACAGGTAATTCATTGCCTGTGAAAGATAGAGGGGCTTGGGGAGGGAATTACAATGTGCTATAAAGCCAATCTCTCTATTTAGTCTGTAATTTTTAGTGTCCAGCTGGGGTGTGTATTTTATTTCCTACACTCCACTTCTGAAGGTGCTTTGCACATCTCCCTGAATGGTTAGGCCTGAGCAGCCACAGATAAAACTGCTATTTTGTGAAAGAAAGGGAAAAAACCCCAAAACAGCCAAATGTTCTGCTAACTGGAAGCTTCCATCACTTACTATTCAACTCTGTGAGTTTTTCCAGTGTGTGGTCATTGCACTTTTACTGCCATGGAAACAGCCTGGTACCTGCCTCACTGGACTGGGATTATTTGTGCAGAAATCAGAGGGTTTGGTGCTTCTGTAGCAGTGCATTTAACATTGTGGACATGGAGATATGTTGGCAGGCCTCACATGTTTTGCTCAGATGCAATATGGCTCACAGAGCCATAGGAATTTTGATTGGAAGAGTGCTCAGTTAGTCCAAAGTCCTGCTTAAGCGGGTCTATGGCAAGCACCAAACCACTTTGTGTCCCTGTCTAGCCAAGCAGATATTGAAAAACTTGCAAAGACAGAGATTCAACATCTCTCTGGGAAGCTCATTGACTGTTGTCCTATGCTTCCTGACATCCACTCTGAGCCTTTAAATCTGTGACTTGTGGCCATTGCATGTTTTTACACCATCTGCTGTCTGCTAGAAGATTGTGGCTGTGTTGCCTTGACAATTCCCCTTCAAGCTATTGTAGACTACTCTTGGATTCTCCCTCTATGGGTCCTCTTTGGCAGACTAAACAAACTCAGTTTCTTCAAACTTTTTTTTTTTTTGGTCATATGCCCCAGGCTCAGGATTGTCAAGGTGCACTCCACCAAACCTTCCTTCCACAGCTTTTAGGAGGTGCATTCTGCATCATCATCAATTTTGCTGGTGGAGACACTGGAGAGTATCATCCTCATTATCGAGCATTTGGGCACTCTGCTGGCTGCTGTCTTCACCTTGAGACATTGATTACTATCTTTTCAGCTTGGTGGCCCAGACAATCTTCAGTTCAATAGGAGTCCATTTGTCCAGCCTATTTTTCTTCAGCTTCCAGACAGGAAAGATACAAGCCCACATGCACCACTCAGTAGCCATGTCACCAGTTCTTTCACCACAGAAAGAAATCAGGTCCAAACACAGAATCATCAAAACATTGGAGGGTTTTGGTTGGGAGTGAACACCAGATTGTACTGTCTAGGATCCTGCTCAAGGCAGGACCGATTTCAGAAGTGATATCAGATTGCTCAGGGACCTGCCTAACTGAGCTTTGAGTATGTTTGATTATTCCAGTGACCAAAATTGCTATTTCTATAGCAGGCACTTTCAAGAAGTCATTGCTTTCTGCATATTTACCTATTAGGTGGCAGAAAACAACAATCAGACTTCCCTGTAGGCTTCTCTTCTCTGGGCCATACTCCTCTCCATCATCCTGGAGACCCTTGCCAAGATTCACTGTAATATGTCACTTTTTCTTTATACTGTGGACGTAGGGGTGGTCAAACTGGAGTTCTGGATGTGGCTTCATGAGTGTCAAAAGAAGAGAAACAATCCCCAGCCCACCTGCACCCTGTTAGCTGTGATCTTTTAATGCTCTCCAGTACTCAGCCCAAGTTCATCTCCATAACTGTGATTTGCTCTGATAAATCTGTTAACTGCTCCTCATCGCTAGCTGTCCTTCCTGTGTTCAGAAATGGATGTGCTCTGTTATTTTTCCACGGACTGAAGTGAGGCTGATCAGCCTGCAGTTATCTAGATCCTCCTTCTTGTCTTTCTTAAAGATGGGGGTGACATCAGCCCAGACATCAGGGATCCCCCCCAAAACACCATGATTTTTCAAAAATTATGGCAAGCCTCACAAGCACATCAGCCATGTCTTTCAGCACCTGCTGAGGAGTCCCATCCAGCCCTACAGATTTTAATACACTACTGGCTTCCCATATAGCACTGGTGTGTGCAGACATCTGGGAGCAGGTTTCCCCTGAGACGAAAAGTCTTTGAGCAGCCTTTTGCATACTGTCCTTCACTAGGTTTTCTTTCATTCAGAAATGGACTCACATTTTCTCTGAGTTTCTTTTCACTTCTGACATGCTTGTAAAATCACATCTTGTTAGCTTTTATGTTCCTGTCCAGTTTTAAATCCAGCCGGGCTTTAGTCTTTCTGGTTTTGTCCCAAAATGTTTGAGCAGTACTTTTATACTTCTCCTTTGTTGTCTGCCCTTTTTTCCACTCCTTATGTGCTTTGCATTTTACTTCATTAAGAAGCTCCTTGCTTAGCCAAGTGGACCTCCTGCCAAATTTCCCAGTCTTCCTGAACAATGCCCTGAACCAGTGGTGCATGTTGATCTCCAGGAAATTTTCTTTGGGCAATCAACTGAGTGAGACTGGAGGGGGTGGAGAGGGTGGGAGGGAATGCGCTGCCAATTTATTTTCCAATAAAGAAAATAAATGCCAACTTTCTTGAAGTGTGGATGATAATTCAGAGTTATTTTCAAGGCTGGGGTGTTACACAGGTAGGTGCATAAAATTGAGGTGATTTTTTAAATGAAGACACTCTGTATATGGTAGTGTTGTGGTTTAGTTACATATGGGGTATATTTTCACAGAATTGCCTCACAGGGGATGATCCTTTCTTGGAAGCTCTGGAGGAGGGGTGGGCTGGGTAGATGTAATATTTCCTTGAAGCTAACACACTGGTATTTCAGGTTCTGAGTGTATATCCCAGCATTTTTGTTTTGTTTTAAATTATTGATTGGTGGATAAATTATTGCAGAGATGGGTGCACTCATCTTACTTTTGTGTGTATTTCATCTGCTCTTAATGCTGCTGCTTGTGACCAGGAAATCAGTGTTTTACAGAAAGTGATTAATGAAGCTGTGGTGGAAATCGATAGGTATTCTAGGTTTTCAATCCAGGTGATGAGGTTTTCTTAGATTTGTTGGTAGCTACTTTAGAATATCTTCTTCATGGTGACTTCTACAGCATATTGGGGAGCACACTGTTCTTCCAGCTGTGAAAATGCCTGAAGAAATGTTTGTTATTGAAGGCAAAGTTTGAGAGTCTAAGGGTAAAATGCATGAGCTGATCTTGGTGCATAGTATTGCTTCTCTCCACAATGCTCTTCTTCCTGTCAGTATCTTTCTCGTTCCTGAGACTGAAACTAGATCCAGGACTGCAGCTGTGGTCTCACTGGTACTAAGTGTGGAGAGACAACAGCTTCCCTTTCCAGTCTTGCTGGCTGCACTCTTGCTAGTACAGCCTGTCTTTGAGGGCTCGATGCTGAATCAGACTCAAATTCTTCACCAAAGCCCACAGGTCCCTCCAGCAAATCTTTTCAGTAAAAAAATGAGGCCAAAAAAGAGAATTTAGCATCTCAGTCTTTACCATTCCCCCTTTTCACTAGGTTTCCTGTTCCACGGGGCCACAGGGCCCCCGTTTTCATTTACTGGTTTTTTGGGGGTTTTTTTGCTACCAACTTACATCTATTTAACCTTCACATCCCTTGTTAGTTTCAGCCTCAGTTGAGTTTTCTTCATTCCATTCCTGCAGGCTTAGGCAATGTCTCCCTTTTACCCTTGGGTAGGTGTTCCTAGTTCTTCCTTCCACACCCTTATCTGTTGCACTTAATCAGGAGCTTCCTGCTCATTCATGCTGGTCACCTCCTTATTTTCTTGACTTGCTGCTAGTCTAGAGACAAAATGTGAAGGGGGACTTTTGAAGGATACTTGTGTTCAGAAAAAATCTTTCTCTTGGTATCTAAATATGATAAATTCAGGCAAGAAAAAATTATTGTAAGAACTTTCTTTTGTTTTCAATTTATTTGATCAAAATAATATTAATGATTTCTACTAAAAGAAGCTCTCTTTCAACAAAAAGGTGCAGAATAGAACTGACAATCAGCCAAGAAGACGAAAGTGATTCTCTTTAGAATATTTTCCAGTTAAGATATCCAAAGTTGAAAAACACCTTCTATAAACCTTCCAAAAATTGATGTGGGAGAAACAGCTATTCTAGGTCTTTTACTTAGGCAGGTTGGTTCGGAAAAGTCTCTGAGATGTGCTTTATTTGCCCTTGCAGTTTTCTTTTCCTTATATTTAAACGTAAGTTTTATGGCTTGAGTCTCAGCGGCTTGTGGAGATATTTGAAACATATTCTGGTTTCACACCTAAAATAATACTCATGACACATATAAGACTTGATTTTACACAGTGAAGCTCCTAGAAATTAAGCAATAAGAGCAAAAAAATTTAAAATATCTGAAAAATCAGTTATGAGCATGCTTGCATCTTCAGCTAAATACAAGCAGAATATAGTCAAGTCGCAGCTCTTCTGTGATGCCATCCCATGCCCTTTGTTCAGGACCAGGTTGAAGAATGGTGAAAAGAGCCCCTGAGGCAATTCACAGGTGTCTCAACACATACACATACAAAAGTGTGATTTGTCTTAAAGAAGTGAGAATGGTTCTCTGTTATAAACCAAACTACTTTCTTTCACGTTCTTTAGCAATTTGTAAACTTCTCAGGGGAGAGGGAGAAGGGGTATTGTGTTTTCTTAAAGTTAATAGTTCAATGCCTCTTCTGCTTTAAAGAAAACACTATAAGGAAATGTCAGCTCAGGCTCAAAAATCTAACCAAAAAGTGAAACCTATGACTTAAGTCAGAATCATGTAGACCATGTTAGCAATACAGAAACTCTTCTTATAGCAAGAGACTGGATTTATTTTCAGTCTGCACTATCAATGTTTCTACTTCTACTGTTTTTTGTCTTCTTGGCTGGAGGAAAATTATGCACAAAATGAAACATACATGTACAAAACAGGAAAAAGTAAAGGAAAATCCCAGAGATGTCTAGGACTGACTGAGGATAAAAAAACCAATCTTCTAACCTGTCATTAATTATTCAATTTCCATGTTTGTTGCAGATGAGTGATTAATGTCCTTCACTTTTGACAGGAGTATGTAAAGAGATGTATAAGGTGATGCCTTGAAACAGCAACACGGAGAGTATTGAGACAGATGAAAAAGGAAAAGGTTTCACAGATTCATCTGGATTTCATTTCAGTCTGCATTAATAATATTTCTACCTCCACCGCTTTTCTGTTCTCTTGCCTTGGTGATATCCATTTCTTTCTACTAACCCCCTCCTCCAGTTTGAGGACTGCATGGATCTTCCCAGTCCTGTCATAAAAGTGCTGCAGGTACAAATAAATATCCACTCACTCCATGCTATACCACAAAGTTATTTTACCCCCACTACACCTACACTGCTTGGGAACAGATCAGAGGTTGTTCGAGTATTTCAAGGTTAAGCAAGTAGTGATCTGCTGGCAAGAAATTTAAGTTCAGGTTTCAATAAGCATTTCCTTTTTGAGTCAACTGCCAAAATTATAACAAAGCCAAAAACTTTGAAGAGAACAGAACAGATGGCATATGGGTTTGCAGACCTCTCCTATGATGCTGGTCCTAGTTGTTGCCAAACTGTTGTGCCTTAATTATCTGATATGGCTACCTTGCAGAGAGCATATATGCCGAGATCCAGACCTTGATGGGAACCAAAAATTAAGGCAAAGTATCTTCTCAACCAGAAGTCATCTGGCTTCATTTTGCATTCTGCAAATTAGCACCTCAGTGTCTATCATTACAGCTCTGGGGAATGACTTGTTCCCATTAAAGTGTTTTCAAGCAGTTAACTACAAACTGTAGCTGGCACCAGTTGAAAACTCCCTGAAATCAGTTCATTGCTTGACTCTGGCAATAGTTTTTCACTTCCTCGCTGTGAGCTCCATGGGTTGTTCTGCCTCTCACATCATCCATCTACTGTTGGTCTTGCAAGCCTCAGCCTGCTCACCTGCACAGCTGCAAGGAGGTCAGAGTGGATACAGAAAACCTCATTCAGCCCCAGGACTTTTCATTAAAGTCTGCGTGAGACTCTTACAGATGAGCATGTTGCAGACCACTTACCAATGGGACAAATGCAAGAAAGTCCTTGCTAGCAATGGGGTAAGTACTTCTGGGATGGATATCAGACTTTTAGGCAACCCAGATGGCTTGCAGTAGGATGGAAATAGAAAAAGCAGTGAAATTCTTAGCAATGAGGTGAATGGAACAACATGGATCTCTCTTCCCAAGTATAAAGTGAGAGAACAAAAGGATATGGCCTCAAGTAACACCAGAGGAGGTTTAGATTGGATATTTTGAAAAATTTCTTCACTGAAAGGGTGTCAAGCATTGGAACAGGCTGCCCAGGAAAGTGGTAGAATTGTCATCCCTGAAGGTATTGAGAAGATGTGAAGATGTCATGCTTAGAGGCATGGTTCAGAGGTGGAGCGGGTGGTGCTGGGTAACAGTTGGACTCAATGACCTTGAGAGTCTTTTCCAACCTAAATGATTCTATCATTTTATGAATATACGTGAAGGTCCTTGGAGGCACTGCAGTGCCTGCAGAAGGAACATGGATAGTCATCTCTGCTGTGCTGTGCTGACCATCAACTAAAATCCTACAAGTGCTTGCCCAAAAGCACCACCACATATTCAAGTGTGCTGAAAATCTGCCAGTGCCTTCTTTTTAAGTCAGAGTTACCTGAGAACCTAAGCAAAAGTTGCCAAATGCACTAAAAAATACCACGTGTCATGAGAAATAAACCTCCACTTCAAGTCCATTGCACTTGTGAAGTAACTCAGCCTTACTCCTCAAGAAGGCCCCAGCCAGATTAGTTGTGGTCTAAGCAGTCCTGCTTCCCTCGACTGTGATGAGTTCAACTGCATTTGCGGCTGTGCCCACCTTTGGCACAGCAGCTGATGCAGAAGCCCACCCTGAGCACTGCTTCCCTGGAGGGGTGCTCTTCAGGAAATGTTAGGAGCCACCACTGCTCCTACTGAGCCACAAAGCTCTCTCTGAGAGCTTCTCTGGGTCTGTACACTCAAAACTTGATCAGCCCACTTGGTGCTCCTTCTCTCTCCTTCACCTTTCTCCAGCCATCCCTGCTTCTCATGAAGAGACTCTTGCAGCAGCAAATTCCTCTCCCCGTACATACAAGGCACATGCTTTAATTTTGGCTGATGCAGCAGAGCTGACAGCATGTTCATGCCCTGGTCAAGACAGCTTAACTACTTCTCGTAACTATCCTCAGTGAAGACTAATGTTTACAGCCATGTGATAATGCTAAGAAACAACTGCTCTGCTTCTTCTCATTTCTGTTTAAAAATAAAAATAAATTATAAGGTCAAGTAAATGGAATGCAAAAATTGTCCCTGCAGAGCAAGAGAGAATCATTAAAGTTGGAAAAGACCTCTAAGGGCATTGAACCCAACTGTTAACCCAGCACAGCTGTGTTCACCACTAAACCATGTCCCTAGGTGCCATGTCCAGATATTTTTGGGCAATTCCACCACTTCTGTATGCAGTTAGAATTTTTCAAAAGGACAGATTTTGACTTTCCAGATTGACTGAGCCCAGCTACAGATTTCCTATTCCTGCTTTTCCTAGTACTCAATAAATATACTAAGACTGTAACAACCACAGTTCTTCTCTATTAAAATGCTCATGCCTTTGTTCATCACAGTTCACCATGTCATAGCTTATCTACCAACAACTGCAGTACAGAACACATCAAAATGGTACAGTAAATCAAAAATGGTAATAAATGACCAGTACCACTCTCACAATGACTGCATGTGTTCTCCTCTTAAAAATCTGTCATATTTTCAGTCCCTATGTAGACAGCTGTGCCTTTCTGGTTGAATTAAAACAAAGATTGTTCATTTCCATCTCTGAAGTAACACTCGTGGCAAATTAGAAGGCAGGATAATGCTCTCTGTTAAAGAATTTGTAGACATAAGAAGCAATAACACACTGCACAACCTGGCTAAAATGCTGTAAATTTACCTTCACAAAAGAAGCAAAAGGTAATCTAAGTACCTCTCAAAATAATAATAAATGTTGCTATTGAGAGTTGTGCAATTACTAAATTTCTCTGCCTTGGACTGTTCTCTGCCTTTCAGTGTTTGGCATGACTGACACACTGGATATTGATAAAACATCATCTTTTAGAAAATCCTTTACAGATAATGTAAACACATGCCAGATTCTGAGATCTTGTAGTTGTTTTCACTAATCTGGTTTCCTTTCAAATAGGATTTTTAAAACCCACATCAGAATATATTAATGAAGAAAACCCAAAACTAGTTTTCAAACTTCTGTGTCATTCCAGGCAAGAGATAATTGCTTTCTGTATGAATTTTTCTGCTCAGTGACAGTGACTGGATGTTCAGAAGAACTATCTTAAACATGCAGGCAAAGAAAAACCAACAACATGCCAGCAGTGCTCTTAGGGACTGAGAGGTGAAGTAACATCCTCAAGGCCCAGTTCTGTCAGATCTGTCAGAGGAGAATGCCAGGGGAAAACACTGAACTAAAAACGGAAGTGATTTACAACCTCATTCTCATAAAATGAGTGTCATTGTTCTTGCAGGCTAAAAAAGTGGTGCAAGTATAGTGGGCCACTGAGCTAAAAATGCAGTACAAATGAATTTCTATAATCTCAGCCAGGAAAATCCTGCAGCTGGGAATATTTTAGTCCTGCAAAGAATTAGGCTACCTTTGATATATGTGTCATGTATCTGTTGAATGAATTGGTACTTCAAAAATACCTTTCTAATGTAGAAAAATGACAGGCAGGACTTGAAGATAAGGGGAAACATAAGGATTAATTTTGTGTTATTTCACCTTCATTTCATTTGCCCTTTGTCTGCCATTCTTCTCCTTCTCAAGGATTTGGGCACTAAAAGCCAGTGTAGTGATTAAGACTATTTTGGTGTGTTTTGTATAAATGTTTCTCTCTCCTCTATGATCTGCATGTCTCACAGACAATGCTTGAATCCCAAGAAATTACTTCAGTATTGCTTTATCATGTGTGTCAATAGGGTTTAATCCACTGCCATTTATTAACTGCTGAATCCAGGCTTGGGAAAAAAAATTAGCTTTTATAAAACATATGCACCAAACAGTAATGATAACCAAAACTCCTCTAATCATATCTTTCCCTATGGTTCTTTTGGAGCTTCTGCTCCTCAAGCTTCACAAGTCTGTTGCTGTGATTCATTCCTGTAGCCTACCCTAGTTTACAGCTTCTGTATAACAAAGCTATTCATGCTGCTGCTGATTTCTTATTAGTGCACCTGCAGATTCCTAAATCTGCTGTCACAAATGTCCAATGAGCAACTGATAGTTTTGCAGAGTTTAAGATGAATTTCTGCTCCACGTGCCTAAAACCACAGATGGGTATCTAGTGGGATTTTCAAATGCCCATCATCACATAGATCTCATAGCTTTTATCATTTTGTCTGCATTTTCAGAAGTTAGTTTCAACTCTTTGTCAGGCCTTCAAGGTCAAGCTGGTACACAAACTAAAAACGAAGAGAGAAATTAAAATCTATTTTTGCAAAGCTGATGACATTTGAAATTTGGAACTGCTATTTAGGAACTGTCAAAAATGGAAGAACCCTCCTTCTATTAAGCCATATTGTTTACCTAATAAATAAACTGACTCCTGGTTTTAGAAGAAATATTTATTTTTTTGAAGTTTCTCATAATATGAAAGTTTCTGCAGAGGTGCAGCATCATTCATTCAAACTCACATAAAGCAACAAAAGAAAACAAAAGTAAATGAATAATCAGAACTGTGCTTATCACTAGACTTTGTCCATCTGCTGATGATAAAGAGCTGATATAACTTAGGGGGTTGTACCTTGGCATATATCATGAGACATCTACATTCTGCAAATATGTATAATTGGAATTTCTTACAACAAAAGAAACAAAGCTATGAATAAATTCTTGCAGATTAGAATCATATAAAATGCACAGGTTTTTGTAACGTCTCACGAAGGTACATAACTTGTACTGCTGTCTCCTGGCTACTGAAACAGGCAGGAAGCTGAACATTCTTTGGACCACCTGGCCTGCACAACTATAATTGCTCTTTTTGTAGCATGTCAGGATCATACCTGGCAAACTGGTACTTCACTAATGAATAGCAACCACCCCACTTTATTTTCCACAGAAAATGAATCAGGGCAGAGTTTCAGCTGACAGATCTTTTCTTTGACATCTCTTGGTGTCAGCTCCTTTTTCCTCTCCAGCCAGTCAGTGAAGAAATTATGGATTTTGGTAGTAACCAAGCACTGAATGGAAGAGATTAATACAATCAAGCATAAAATATCAATGCAATTGAGCATAGTGGTCTAAAGTCATTCCTGCCTTCAAACATACCAAGTATATGCAATCTTTATGACTGATTTTTGTCTTGGTTTCCTCAGGAAATGAGGAAATATATTTGCAAATGCACGGCATCTTCAGATACATTTCCTTCTCTCTCAAAAAAAAAGGTTGAACCCTAAAGGCCAAAATTATTTAATAATAATTGTATCTAATAGAAAGTGGTCTGAAAATGTTCAGCTTTAGTAAGAAGAAAGAATTCACTATTGACTTAATTCTCTATTGATTGCATGGAACCTTCTTCTCCCTAGGGACAGGAGCAACCCCATATCTATGGCTCCTTCCCCAGCCCTCTATCAGCATGGCACCAGACCACAGTTTACCTGGAAACCCCTCCTTTCTAAGGGATTTAGATCACTCATCTGTTTTACTCAGATCTACCATGGGTATTTTCTTTTCAATATGCACTTTCATTTTCTGGAAATTTCAAACAAGTGAAAAGATAAGTGTGGGACTATTTTTTGCCAAAAGAATGCAGAGCACATAACCAAAACCATTAAGACATGGTAGAAAATATTGCAATGTTAGGTACATTACTCTCGGGCCTCCAAGAGCATTATTTTATTCTAAACATGGTATTGCAAGGCATGTGTAGAGAAGCTAATCCCTAATATTTCTTTTACCTCTTGACTGGTCCTTGCATCATCCTTCACTGATCCTTGTACCAGCACATGATGGAGTGCAGCAAATTACATCCACCAACAGTCAACTCCAGATGCTAACAGCTCCTAATTAGGGAGTGAGGGAGAACACTATTTTTGCTACCTGTTGCCATAGCATTTAATAGACTCTGCTCCCTCAAACCCCAGTTTCCCATCCCTCCTGCCCCACAGGTGCCATTAGTAGAGAATAATGGTTCCCAGGCTGAGGTCTGCAGATCACAGACGAGCTGCAAAGCCTCACTTTGAAAGGTTTCCTAATTGGCAGCACACACGTGTTTTCCCAGCTGCTGCAGAGTATTAATGCACCCGCCTTAGCTGGCTGAAAGCAGGTATGTTTCCCACCATGTGAAAGGCCCATGTTAGGCCCAGCTGCTACTTATTTGTCTGGGGAACTTGGAGCAGAGGAGTTCAATAGAGGAATTTCTTGTTCAGCAGCAATATGTTGCTTCAATAACAAGCTGTGTCTAGAGGCAGTACTTCAAAACTTTCCTGGTTCATGTTCTGTTAAGGGCTTTCAATATTATCAAATCAGGACAAAACCTGCATGTTGTCAAATACACACTCATGGCATTTCTGAAATACAATTACACAAGACTTCTGTTTGTCCATGAGTTTGGGTTTTGACTTTTTGTCTGTGTTTTCTGAACTTTCATTTGTACCAGGGGAAAGTGATATTTATTTGAAAGAAGCTTTTTGCTGAAAGTCAAGGTCAACATGTGTCATGGTTTAAACCCAGCAAACAACTAACCCCCACACAGCCAATCAGTCATTCTCTCAGAAGCTGGGGGAGAGAATGGGAAGTGTAAAAGTGAGAAAATTCACAGTTTGAGATAAAGAGAATTTAATGAGTAAGGCAAAAGTCATGCTCACAGCATGAAAGCAAAGCGCAGCAAGAAATTAATTCACCACATCCCATGGGCAGTAGGTGTTCAGCCATCTTCAGGAGAGCAGAGGTCCATCACATGTAATGGTGACTTGGGAAGACAAATGTCATCACTCTGAACATCCCTCACCCCTTCCTTCTACTTCCCCCAGTTTTATATGTTGAGAACAATGCCATATGAGAGGGGATATCTCTTTGGTCATCAAGGTCAGCTGTCCCCGCTGTTTTCCCTCCCAGCTCCTTGTGCACTCCCAGACTCCTCACTAGTGGGGTGGGGTGACAAGTTGTAAGAAGCAGAAAAGACCTTGTCTCTGTGTAAGCTCTGCTCAGTTACAGCTAAATCAGCCCTGTGTTATCAATACTGTTCCCACCACAAATCCAAGACACAGCCGCATACCAGCTACCATAGAGATCAATAACTCCATCCCAGCCAATACCAGCACACCTGTCAGATGCTGAGTCTTCAAGACACAGAGGTAGCTATTATTGGTGTGTGTAGTGGCACCATGAAATCTTTCTTCTATAACATTGGTTTACATGGAAAAGATTTATTTAGCTATGTGTTAAGAAATCTGAGACTGGCCTGTTTTCTGTATTTGTTCACCAATACTGGATCCTGCTGTTTGCTACACAAGAGATGGAACATTCCTGTTTCAAAATGCCTATATTAATTATATTTGCACAGTAACAAGAATTTTGTGAGAAGTACTAGTCACAAAGAAATTCTAAAAATACAGGAAATCCTTAAAAACTTTTATCACTAGCAAAAAATGGACAGCATATAACTTGATCTAATAAACCTGTTCAATTACTCTGAAGACATATCCATTATAAACATAACAGCTTTTAATGGGGTTCATTATATTCATCAGTTTGCATGAAGCAATTTGCAACTCTAGTTTTTCAGTGCATCAAATTCATAACTTTGTAGGTCACATTTTTGTATTTATGTGATGAGCCAAAATTCATACCCCTTCAAAAGAACATCTTTGTTAAAAGTTGCTGAACAAAACACTATCATTGTCTAAAATTCATCCTAGATGAATTTTCTTCTGTATTACATGGGTGATTATAGCAAGAAATGGTCTTCCTCCTCCAGTGCACAAAATACAGTTTGTATGTATGACTGAAGCTTTCTCTGTCATTGTAGACACAGTGATATTCTTGGCAGTCACAGCAGGGGATGGAGGGATTGCCAAATGTCCCTGTCCATTCTCTTCTCTGGCTTTATGTCTCTGGTTTCCACTTTCTTGTATGATCATTTCATCCATGCCCCTTTTTGTTACTGTAACTATTCCTTCATTATCTCTTTCTTTTCCCTTCCTCCTGCTCCTCTTCACCTGGCTGCACCTTCATTCACCCACCTTCTCTCATGTTATAAAACCATGGGTCCTGTGGTATTCCAGCTCCTGTCATGCCCTCTGTGGCTTCACTGGTCTCTTGTTACATGTCTGCAATACCGAGAGCACAAATATTCACCACACACTGAAGGAAGCTGAAGAGCTCCAAAGAACATAAGCAGAGGAATTAACAACTTCAGTGAATAGATTTTAAGAACCAGTGGATAACAAGCCCTGCTTTCCATCCCCAAATCTCAGACCCAAGTGTCAGCTCCCATAACTCTGTTTTATAATCAGCTAACTTTGATGAAAAGTTTAGCTGAGTCCAGCACACTTCCTCAGGAGGAAAGGACACTAAAGTTAACTGCCTTAATATCCAAGCTGGCGAGAAAACACTGTGGAGTTTCAGGAGAAGCCTGAGCTATTACAAGTGAAAATAAGCCCCAACAGTGAAATCCATTAGAGAAAATCTTATGCCATAGCTTTTCACTGTCCTGAAAATCTCTTGTAAACGTTATGGAGTAGGCTGATGAGCTGTCAAGGAAGAAAGAAACATTGTCAAACTCACATCATGTCTCCAAATTCCTGTCTGCTGGAAAGCTTTTCCAGATTATGACAAATGGCCACTCTGCATGGAAAACTAGACTCAGCAGCTATCCCACAACAAATTCAGGATGAAGCAAGAGAAGATAGAAAAAGGATCATAGAAAAAATATCACCTTTGTAAAGTCCAAAAGCCCTCTTTTACCCACTAAATCCCTGCATTCTTGCTGAAGGGTGTGGGTGCAAAATGGTGCCGGCTGACTTGGGCATCAGCCTTGCAGGTTTCAAACTCTAGTGAGAAGTAATAAAATACAGCTAGAAAAATCTACCAATTCAGAAGACAAGAGCTTTCTACCAAATCTCTTCATATAGGTACCAGGACATTAATCCCTTGCAATCTTTCTTCTCAGTAAAGTAATGCCTGTTCCTGCTTCCATCTGACAGGAAACTGCAGAAGGCATTCATCAGTTATCCAGTCTCAAAGGGCTGTGTTTCAATCAATATAATTACCCTCCTCATGCCAGGAGCTCCCACTTCATCAAACAGTTTAAATCCAGGGGCCACTGTATAGGAGGTGTTGTGCTACAATCCCATGCTCTCAGGTTTAAAAAGAAGGGGAACATCCAAAGTTAAGGAAAAAAATTCCGGAGCACTGTCAGGAGTCATAATACAATGGTACTGAGAAATGAAAATCATTGTTTTTCCTCACAGAAGAGAAGAAAACTTTCCATCATCTGTTAATGCAAAGGAAACATTTTCTTCTTCCTATTTTGTTTTTTTTTCCTTATGTTGAATATACAAGCTCAGTTTTCAATTAAAATGTTTCACTACTTCTGCTTGCTGCTTAGAAATCAAAGCAACACACTGTATTGACTTAAAGAAAAAACCAATGCTTGACAAGCACAGGACTATCAAAATCAGTACATTAGGCTCCATTCAAACTATGCTTCTTGCTATGCTAAGTTACTAAAGTTGTTTAAGGATTTTGAAATAAAATTGTTAATTGTTTGTGGTTTTTTTCATCTTTCTGATACATTTCTGCTTTGATAGTTTGGGAATACAGCTCTAATTGAAAACCTTTCAGAAGAACTGAGTCCTACTCTATAGTGTGCAAAGCTGAGACACACATTTAAACAAAGTGAAATGGAACACATCCAGTTGGGGAAAGGCTGTTACTCATTACAGCAGGGATTTCAAGTACCACATGATCACCCATCTCCAAAATCCTCATTATCTGCCCGAAGTATCTGTCAAAGTATGTTTTCTCTATACAAGTTACCAGGAGATGAAATCATAGAAATCAAATGCCATTGTTGTTGAAAAATACTGGGTGGAAAAGATAGAAAGGAAAAATTATCCAATAATGGGGTAAAAAAAAAAAAAAAAAAAAAAATTTAGGAAGAGAAAAGGAGTAAGTAGCTGGAGAATATTGTTTAGGAGTTATAGAAAAAGTTAAAGCAGAACACCAAAGCTGAAATGTATAACCAGGGTAGTGGTGATGGCAACAAAGCCATGCACACAAAAATTATGAACCATTCAATGCTTTTTGGGGAAACAAAAGGGAGAGATACTGCTTAAAAGAATATTTGAAAGTGTGTTTCATAAAAAGAATTATGGGTTCTTAGATTTAAAGACTATTGACTCTTTCCAGAGGCTGAAAGTCTGAGTTTTTTCCCAGCAGTGTAGGTTCAACACTTAGGTTTAGGATATACAAGAGATTTTCAAAGGTGAAAATTTGGAGTAGGAATATTGAAAACATAAAAGCTCTTATTTTTTAACAACTCTGTACACCTATCATGGTGCTGAGCATCTCACTTGTGTATAAAATAACCCAACAGGCAAGTGCAGAGAGTGTCTGTGCATAGTGAGGGAGTGGGGAAGGAGCAGAGACAGAACATCTGGAATTCCTTCCCTGCTCTGGAAGCACAAGCATATTCCCTCCATTGCACAGCATCATAAGCACCAAGCCTGACTACCTGTCTTGGTTTACTCTGAAAGCATCCTAGAATTTGAAAAATGAAGAAAGGGAAAAAGTAAACAGCATATGGAAGGAAATATTATTTAATTATTGCTGTTTTAATTATTTCTGGTGGCTGCAACTAACTCAAGAAAATGTAATTTAGAAACATTTTCCCCTTTAACACATTGTTTAATGTTTATCTGCTATTC
This sequence comes from Eopsaltria australis, assembly GCA_034509425.1. Classification (NCBI taxonomy): domain Eukaryota; kingdom Metazoa; phylum Chordata; class Aves; order Passeriformes; family Petroicidae; genus Eopsaltria; species Eopsaltria australis. Next base: position 57,172 of record JAVTVJ010002336.1, read on the forward strand.
TCATCACTCTATGGTGTTAGTGGATACACCATCCAGCATGTTTTATGGTACATTTAAACCAGACATCTGGAGAAACAGCCATCAGAGTACTTATCTCAAACACCTATTGTAAAAACAGACTTAATAAAATGAGAACAAATAACAGTGCTGGCAATTACCCTTATCATGTGTATTCTGGCAAGAAAGGTCAGAAGGTTGTTGGTCTGTATATATATGAACTGATTTTCTCTAATACAGTTTCTCACCTGATTTCCCATAGGTTTTTAGAGGCTTTTTTTTTGAGGCAACAGGGGGTGGAAAAGTTAGGTTAAGCTACAATATGCTAGACAATAATCAAGTAAGTAATATGAGAAGCTGGTCCCTCTGCCAGGTAGTCCCTTATGTTAACAAAGAGAAAAATAACCCATCAGAGTCTAGAAAGATAAAAGGTGCAGTAGTTCCACAAATTTTACAGATATGTACAGATGTGGACAGAGAAGTCACAGTCTCAGCTTTACTATCACATCAAACTTAACTATGAATTTAATATTTTTTTGCTATAGATCTATTCCAGAAAACATTATTTTGTTGTTTTCTTCTTTTTTATTTTTTTTTTCCAGATGGGTTCAGAACAGTGTTAATATCTCTTGTATGCAGCTCCACGAATCCCAATGCTCAATAACTCCAGAAGTATAATCAGATAGGAACTAAAGTAGTAAATACACGGAAATAGTTTAAATCATTACACAGGTAATTCTCTTTTCTCAAAGAGCTAGCTTTAGGGAATTTCCATGAAGATGGTGAAGAGGGGTAAAATAAAATTGCTGGGGGAGGAGAATCTCAACCCATCCCACTCCTATCAGTTTGATGCCAGTGTCAGCAATAGATACCCAGAGCCTGGAGAGTGATTGCAGGTCAGCAGGAGAGCACCTGAAGAGCAGCATAGTGGAATTCCAGTCTTTCCAGGCAGTTAGTTACTTTATGGGGGCCCCTCAAATGTCTCTATGCATGAGAATCAAAGAACAGTTAAAGATTTGCACAGGCTTGCAGGGCTGTGATCTTACTGGCATCACAGAGATGTGGTGGGACAGATCTTTGACTGTTAAGGAGGAATGGAAGGATACAGGCTCTTTAGGAAGGATGGGCAAGGGAGATGAGGAGAGGGCATCATCCTCTGTGTCAATGACCAGCTGACATGCATGGAGCTCTGCCTGGGGATGGATGAGGAGCCAATCGAGAGTTTATGGGTCAGGATTAAAGGAAGCTCCAGAACAGGTGACAGGATGGTGAGGGTCTGCAACAAGCCACCTGATCAGGAAGACCAAGCAGATTAGGTCATCTGTAGACAGATAGGAGCAGCCTCACATTCACAAAACTTGACCCTCGTGTGGGATTTCAACCACTCTGATGTCTGTTGACAGATAGGTGCAAGCAAACCAGGATGTTACCAGTTTGCATTGATAACTTCCTTCTCCAAGTGACAGAGGATCCAATAAGGAGAGGTGTTCTGCAGGACCAACAAGGGGTCTGGGGGGGAATGTGAAGCTCAAGTGTAGACATGGCTGCAGTGACTATGAAAGAGTGGAGTTCAAGATCCTTAAGGCAGCAAGGAGGGCACACGGGAAGCTCACTACACTGGATTTCAAGAGAGTAGACTTAGCCTCTGCAGGGATCTTCTTGACAGAGCATGGTCAAAGAAAGTTGGTTAATATTCAAGGATCACATTCTCCAGACTCAGGAGCAATACATGCCAACAAAGAGGAAGTAATGCAAAAATGCCAGAAAGTCTGCTTGAATAAGCAAGGAGGTCCTGGACAAACTCAAAAACAGAAAAGACGCCTACAGAGGGAAGAAACAAGGACAGATAGACTGGAAGAAATACAGAGAGATTGTCTGAACAGCCAGGAATTCCGTTTGGAAGGTCAAAGCCCTAATGGAATTAAATCTGGCCAGGGACATCCAGGGCAACAAGAAAAGCTTCTATAGGTGCATCAGTGATGAAAAGAAGGATAGGGAAAATGTGGTTCCTCTTCAGAAGGGAACAGGAGACTGCCAAACCAGCATCCGGAGAAGGCTGAGGTACTCATTGACTTTTCATTGCATTCTTCACCTGCAAGTGCTCCAGCCACAGTGCCCCAGGAGCAGAAGGCAAAGGAAGGGATGGGGAGAATAGAGAACTGCTCTCTGATCATGTAAGGAATCTGGAACTGCACAAGAGTTAAAAAGGCCCTGGAAGATGGCTTTAAACTGAAGATATTAGGAAGAAATTATTTTCTGAGGATGGCAAAGCACTGGAACAGGTTGCCCAGAGGAGTTGTGGATGCCCCATCCCTGGCAGTGTCCGAGGCCAGGTTGGATAGGGCTTTGAGCAATGTGGTCTAGTGGGAGGTGTCCCTGCCCATGGCAGGAGGTTGGAACGAGATGATCTTTAAGGTCTCTTCTGACCCAAGCCATTCCATAGTCTAAGTCCTTTTCCTAAAAAGTAAAAGAGCATATTTTTTTCCAAGACAACTGTAAGGAAATTAATCTGGATTAAGTCAGGCATGAACAGAATGTTTTCAAGTTGCAAAACTATTTTTCTTTACATATGTACTTTAATTCTGGAATAAGAATGCCCTTCTTCTGTTTGATATTAATTCAGGATCCACGTGGACAATTAATCCAGAATAGCTATCGTAGTTAATTTCCTCTGGTACATATGTCCCAAACAAAGGAAATTATCTTTTCTTATAAATTATAGACAAAGAGATAGATAATAGATGCTTTCCCCATATATTATATCTCAGAAAATTTAAGCTCTTCAACTAATTCAAGTTTATTTCTCTCTAGAACCCATCTAGAATACAAATACTTGTCTGCATTCATGCTCATATTTCCTTTTTTTTTTTAACCAATACTATGAACACTACAGTGCATCATCATATTTCATGGGCCAAGAAATATCTTATGGTCCCAGGAAAATGGAAACTAATTCTTAAATATTGCAGCAGACTGACCTACAGATACACAAGCTTTAATTGCCAGTTTGATGAATATGTTAGTGAAATTAAAAAAACCCAAAATATAAATCCCTTCTCAGATGACCTTCATTTAGCACCTACACTATTCTGAAATCATGACCTAAAATGGACTGGAATTTCACTAATGGTTTTTTGAAACTTATAATCTATTTTAATATCCTTTTACACAAACCAAGCAAAACCAGGCTGTTATTACACAGCAGCCTTTTTCAGATTATGTTCATGTTTCTTGACTATTCTCTTCCCTGATTCTACAGAGAAGAGGCAAAGGAATTAGATTAAATTTGGGGAGTATTCTCATTGTTGTGAGGAAACATCCTGGAGGACGAATGAGCTATTAACATTCTTCCCTCAAGCAAGAAGCTGTCCCAGGAGATACATAAGAAACAAGAAATAACAAAGACTGAAAAACAAATTGATGAAACTAGAGATGGCTGCAGACCTGCAAACAGCTTTTCACACTGTCACAGTTACTGTTTGAATTGAATAGTTTAGATTTGCAAATAGATGGAGAAATCCACTCATTTCTTTAAAAATCCTTGTGAAAAACATATTTCACATTAAATCCAATTTTAAAAATAAACACCAATGCTTATATTTAGTCTGCAAAAACATATCTAGTTTAAGGAGTGTTGAGGGGAAAAACCACAACAGAATTTGAAACATTGTTTTTAATACATAAGCTGGAATTCATTGTTTCAATGCTCACATTAGATTTCCAATGTTCAGTACAGGATTAGACTGCAAATCAGTCAAGTATGTTAAATAGCTTCTCCTCTAACCTGGTTTACATCAATTCCATGTATCAATACTCTTTGGCCTAGTTTATTTATCTCACATTAGTCCTATTTACAACAGTGAAAAGTCTAATTTATTACACAGAGGATCAGCGACGTTATAGATCTTTATACATACAGATATATTTAAACATACACACCATTATAGCAAATTTAGGAAATGAAAGAGCTTGGAACTATCAAAGCTTTTAGCAGACATAAAAATGCAAATATTTCATGAAAAATATTTAAAACCAAGCAGTGATTTAACCATATTGGGATTTGTCCTTGGTGAAACCTGCTGCTGCAAACACCCTGCAGTAATTCTTTTTTTCTCTCCTCATTGCAGGCTGCTGTTGATGTGTAGGTTCAAGTCATAAGCTTCAGCATCATTATGAATATTTCCCTGCTCACAAAGGACACCCTCATGTAAGAAATCTTCTCAACATCCCAAAATATTACAAAGAAACAATAATTATGGCTAATTACTCATTCCCAGTACACTTATTTGTGGTTTATAATTTCAAAAGAGTGAATTGAAGACAGGTGCATAAAATGGCTTAATGAGAACATCAGAAAATAGTTGCTTTAGTTGTAAATTAGTACTTTTACATGATGTATTTTATTTTTAGAAGAAAATGTGTTTCTCATAAAAGATATAAAATTAGTAGGGCAAGAAACTGAGTTCTTTTATTTCACCCCAGAAAAGGCATAACATACTACCAGTGGTACTGAAAACTTTTTAATGACATAATATTAATATTCACTAATACCTGGTGGGGCAAAGTATTACTGCTTGGCATTAGCTGTAACAAGCATCGAGTCCCACTGTTGCTCTCAAGGAGTTTCATTCACCTTCTATATTTAGTGCTTGCTTTTATGATGCAAACTACATAATTTCTCCTACTATGATTATTTTTCCCACCCTAACTGAAAAACTGTTCTTTGCTCTGCCTTTCCTTTTGGTCTTCTCTTCTAAGCAGGGACATCACCCTCTTCTGCTTTTTCCTTCCAAGAAAATCCTTCACTCAATATTAAGTTTCTGCCTTTCTCCTGGCTCAGAGGTTCCCCTCTTTTATGATATATCATTTTCCTCCCTGTTTTATGGCCTCTCTAAACACTGGTATTTTTTCTCAAGGCTCCCACCTACAGGCTCCTCCTTTTTGAGCTAGCAAAGGGCAAAGCCTTTGGACTGCATGCCCATGCCTTCCTCTCCTCACTGGCACCGAGCATAAACCATTGATGTAGAAAGAAGCAATTCCCCTCTCTCTCCTGCCTTTGTTATGCCTCACTTTGCAGGGAGTTTATATCAGCTAGATGCTAGATCAGACAACATGAGACAAGAAGAGACAGCAGCTGAAAGCAAAAAAGCTTTAACCTGTGGTGGGAGGCTTGCCTTTTAGCTGCAGATAATTCCTCCTTGTTTTCCTTGTTCTCCCGTTGGAGCACTTCTGCAGCCTCAGGTCAGATTTGCAGATGCAAAAATCTAACCTTTGTCATTGAGCAAAGGCCCAAGACAAAAGCAATCTCTTTGCCTTCCAAGGGTAAAAATGTATTTTGATCACAGTTTATCTGAGCCAGACTCAAAAACACTTCCCAAAAGATAGAAAACTCTTCCATTTTATCAGTAATACTGAATGTCTCTTAACTTAGTTTCCTTTTGCTTATGTCATTACTAATAACACAGATTAACTTTCTTTGCCTTTGGAGAAAGTATTAACACCTTCAGAAATCATTGTGAAATCATTGCATAGCTGAGTGCCTACTTAGATTCCTGGAGGTACCAAGGTTATCCCCTGCTCTAAGGCAAGGACATAGTATCCCAAAATGCAGGAAGTGCTGCCTGAAATTCCCTGGCTGTTGTACTGGTGTTGGCGTGGGAGACCAGAACAACACTGTCTGGTCCTCAGATTCATGAAGGGAAAAAATGGCCCTTGATTAAAAAGAAGCAAGGAATTACCAGAAAAATTATGATGAACTGCAGGCTGATTTCGTACCTCCAGCTGTGGCCCACATACTCCCAGCTTCTTGATGTGGCTGGAAGGCTTCCCCATTAATGCTGATGATGGATTATCATTAAAGCTTCCTGTAAACGCAGGATATGTGTAGATATGTATGAGTGTGCGCATGTGTTATTTTTTACCTCAGCTAGATTCTCTCTCAGAACAGTAAACACTTGAGGTTTGGTTTTATCACAATGCACTTTTCTGCCTATCTACAATCTACATCTGAACTTCATTAGGTAACCAGTTAGATTTAGGATGCACTTTTCTCAATTTACAGAGCTGATATAATTTCTTCAACATTCTCATCCCTCAGCATAACTAGTAATGAATAATATCCTCAAAACAGTAGGTAGCATTTCTTAAATCCATATACATAATTGAAATTTCCCGTATCTTTTTAATTGTATTCTCTCTGGATGTAAAATTGGTCCTAGATTTTAAAGAGTCTATCTTTAACTTTCAATTTTTGATTGATCCTCAGTGTTGGCAGCAAGAACGGTCTCTCTGCCTTGTATATACTCAGGCTTAAGTAATATCTTTCTAATTGCTTTTTCCCTTTAATTTAACTGTAAATGAGGGAAAAATTGTGGCATAATTTGGAAAATAATTTCATATCCTAATTTCTTATGACCAGTGTCTCATGGCTTACAGATTTCTGACCGACCAATAGTCTGAATGTGTTAAAAATTCTCAATGCAAAAAATAAGGAATACAGAAATGAATACTGTGTTCCCAGCTGATACCTAGACTAATCTGGGGGGAAAAGAGTGTAATTCCATTATGTTTTACAGTGATTGTATGAGTCTATCTGTAACAGATCTTAAAGGATATATAGCACTATTTAGTTGCAAGTACTGATAAAATTTCAGCAATATTCTCTTACCTCACATACAACTTAGCTGTGCTAGACCTCTAATATATTTCTTGGCATAGTATCTCCTTACTAAACACATATTCTTTCTCTAGTTCCCTAGCAAAAGCAAGCCAAATCCAAATTCTTTGCAACAACTCTTCAGAATGTATTTTCCAGATTTCATTGTCACTTGCTCCTGGTTTCTTCTATCAGCTGTCACAGATATGCTGAAAATGTGTCCTGTCCCAAAGGTTTATGCATACCTGGAAAAGGATATCAAAGTCTGAAACATGGTGATTGTCCCAGAATGCTCCAGAAGACTCCTTGATGCAGATGTAAATACTCAGGAGTGTGTAGTGGGATCTCAGCCCAAGCAGCATTGGATTTGAGCAGTGTGCCCTTGGCTGCCTTGCAAAAGGGCGAGCCAGCTCTTGGCTTCTCTGCCTGCTGCTGAGGTGCAGAAAGTCAGCGCCTGATTATTTCAACATCTTCTTTCATGGCATCATGTTTTACTGTCTGGTTTACTTTACTGTGCTAAGGGCATTTTTGTTTTTCCAGGTTTTAGTACAGATGGGACCATCAAGAGAGAGAGTTTCTTATAAGGAAGGATAAAGGTTATCAGCACAATAAAAATTAATACTAAATGCTGTACAGTGGTCTCTTATCTGTAGTTATGTATATTGTGGCCTATAAAATGTCACTCCAGTAGTGTGTAAAAAGATCACAGACTGTAGCTTTACATTTCCCATGTTGTGGGTCACTGAGGGAGGTGGCTGAGGTCTCACAGCTACCCAGGACAGACAAGGACAGGGATGCTTTCAGAGAAACGCCCCCACGGCCATGTCTGACACAAGATGTAAAAGAGGGTTCTCCCGCTCCTCCAGCCTCCCAAAATACTCCTTCCCTGGATTGACCTGGCCATCACAGCTACCCAGATGCTGGTCAGATGCCCAGAGGGTGGCTGTGACCCCTGCAAAGCAGGAGTCCTTCCATTCAGGTCTTGCTTCTGGCATGGCAAGCTGAGTAAAGAGCCATGCTTCACTGCAAAGGCACACCAGAACCCAAAGAACAAAAATACTTAAAGAAATCAAATACAGCCCAAGAGAAAAATTTCCTTATTTACTTTCCAGGTGAACATCTGAACCCAAATTTTTCAAAATTATTTCTGCCTGCATGTGAAGCTGCAAGCACTGGTGCCCTAAAGGAGGGGGGGAAATAGAAGGTCAGGCATCCACAGATCCCAAGGCCAGGAATAAACACTGCAGCCCACCTCTGGTCTTTCATAAAAAAGTCAGAGCCAGGCATTTTAAATTTTGGTATTTTATCAGATGATCAAATTAAAACAGCAGCTTGAGCTTGAAGTAGTCATGTACAAGAAAAAATGGAATTCATTTATTTCTTTCTTTCTCTTCCCTGTGCCACTCAAGTGTTGTTTCAAATAGGATTATTTTGTCATTCAAGTTTCAAGGTTAAGATTTCCTGCTATTTATGACTCTAAAATCCTTCAAACCAGTAAACTATCACAGTAATTTCAGAAATATAATGAAAAAACTGAACTGAGAATTGACAATCCTGTGGGCCACGAGGAATGGAATATATTAACATTCACCTCTAAATGCTTTTCTTGGTTGCTTATATATTAAAATATAATAATAATAAAAAAAATCCTTGAAGCATCTATGCGATTGCATGTTGGTCTCCTTTTGAGAAACACAAATTACTCTTTCTGTTTCTTCTCTGTGAGGGTTTGCAGCACAACAAAAGCCCAGTAAACAGTGATGAATGGCTCTGGGGGAGCAGCTTTGGAGTGCCCACATGCTAATCCTGCCCTTACCTGGCTGAAAGATAAATCGGGGGGTGAAATTCTCTGACTTTCAACCCCTCCTCTGGCTGAACGAGTCAATTCTGTTCACATGTGAGTTAAAGTATTTTGTTTTCCTCTTTCATTTTTTGCCTTTGAAGAGAGAGTAAATTGCAACAAGCCATGCCTATTATTAAGACCCGAAGAGAAAATGTTTAAATTAAAGATTGTACAAACATCCAAGCAGCAGTCTAATAAGCTCCATTTGGGAGGCAATGTAGCAAGTTTCGTATTTTTTATGTGGTTCATTACTTAAAACTAAATAACAATTGCTAGTTTTATTGCTACCATTTCACAAATGCTGGGATTTTCTCTGTTGGTGTTGAAATTTAGTATGATTTCAATTTTTTTTTCTCCTTGACATTTTACTCTACTAGTTTTATATTGATCAGCAGCTACATACTGTAATCTCTGCTTTCTACAAGCTGTAACGGAGCAAGACAGAAAAAATCCTCTGGAAAAAGCCTAACCACACTGGTTTTTATTGTACTATAAGGCTTGTATCTGAGACTACCAAATCATCCCTCTGGTTTTATTCCACTTTTTACCTTGAGTGACTTACTTAATGAAGGGAGGCAAACTTTTGCTAAAAGGCAATGTGGTGTTTAAATAGTTAGATCAAAATTCCAGCAAACTGCACTTATTATTTCTGAAAAGGGCTGCAAAAGGAAGTGCCATCTTCCAAAGCTGCTATTTTGGACTATGTTAGAGTAAAGAACCAATTTTATCAACCGCCCATTTGTCTGTCTATACATTTCTGTCTGTATTTACTTCTCAGAAGCTCATTTCATTCCAGTCCTCCAGGAGAAAATAGCATTTTTTCCCCTTAAAAGTGTTTTTTGCATCAAACACTTGTCACAGCCTCAAACATTTCAACAGAGCCTCTGACAGAGATGCAGTATTACTTTGGCTTGCGTTATGAAATGGAATGCCATGAATGGCTGCCTGGAAAAGCCTCTCTTTCATGCAAGATGCTGCAGGTGACCCAAGGACAGTTTGTGCCTTTCATGAATGTCATGTAGGTGGAAAAGTGAAACTGCAGCACAAGCCAAACCAGCCAGGGGACTGGGATAGGAGAAAATATTACAGGATCTCTGTTGCCTTCCTGTTGGCTGGGACTGCAGGTAAGACATAAGGCATGCACTGGGAAGTTGGGGTATCTTTGGGTGCAGAACCTGGCAGGAGAGCCAGGGAAAGATGGGGACAGGAGGTGCCCAGAAGTAACACCCTTTTGATACCAAGTACTTAGCAAGAAGGAGATGGCATTTTTTCGGATGGTTTATTCAGAAGTGAGAATTCCTGAAACCGCACAACTTTGAGCAAATATTCCAGGTTTGTGGAGTCCCTCCTACCATTCTTATCTTCTTGCTGAAATCTCAGAGCCTGTAATCCCATAAATCTTCTGAAAAAGAAAAGGTCTGTTTGTTTTCCAAAACTTCTTTTCAAACATTGCGCTAGCAATATTTTTTAGAAGATGTTCCTTTCCTGAAGCTTTCAGTGGAAAGCACCCTACAAAAGCAGTGTTTGATGTGGTACAAGAGATCATGGTTTGGGCACTACTAGAAAAAGTGATTTTAGGCAAAGAGAGAATGAATGAACAAAGATTGTAACTATGAATTTTTTCTAGCTAAAAGGCAGGCAGGCCAAGAAGGAGACCCAGTGTTTCTCTGCCCTAGGAACAGCAAAGTCATAACTCACAGGACTTCTCTGGACTGGAAATCACTTTAAAAATGCAAAATGCCTTGGCACAGTCCCAGAACAGCACAATTCTTGCTGCGAGGAGCTATCAACTTGCTTTGTGAAAAAGAACTTGACATTTGGGATAGTCTATAAACACCAAGAAGAACAAGCTGGGAGTGCAACCAAAAGCACAAACCCATTATTGCAAAGTACAGATGGGGCCTACAGAAATACCAAACCAGAAGGATTGAATAAGTAAGTTATTCCTCCTTCTCACCCTTCCCCCCTCTATCTGTCTGTTTTTAACCATCCTGAGCTTTAGAAATGCCAGCTTTTTTAATCTCTAAAACCATCTGTGTAGCTTTTCTCAGTGGTATCCTTTCACTTACATCCTGTGTCATTGGTTTGTCTGTCTCTCCTGATGTTGATAATGTTGTTAGCAGCTTCTCTTGAAGTTTCCTATGAGCATACTTTGAATGACAAAGAGGTGTAGGGGGAAGGACAGGCAATGCAAAGCAAGTACAGAGCTGATTTATATAGCCTTGTGAATATTGAATAAGTTTAGTTCTGTCTTGGTCTATTTATCTTTAGCAGCAAAATTTTTAAGCACAGAGAATTTTGTAATGGGAGATGTCTCCCCAGCTGCTGCCCCTCTGCCCTGCAGTTGGCTCCTCGGGGGGGACCTCAAGGCACTGTAGAAGCCTGGCTATTGTGATATCATTGTTGTTTATGCAATTATTTGATAAAAGTCTCCATGATGCTTTCTCAAGCTGCATAAGAAAAGGGCCCTTTGGCTAACCACCTGAGATAGGGGACGCTCTTAAAATCAGAGTGGTTGTCATTTTTGTCTTTTCTCTGAACAACAAATTAACTGTTTAGTTGTCATGTAATCCTGATATTTAAATAATACTTCCTGATTAATAACAATTCCTTACTTCTACAGTTGTCTCTGTGTCAAGTCTTCCTTTTTGCAAAGACTAAGTGCCCCAAAGGCACTTAACTGTAGCCCAGAGACTAAGGGCACTAAAATCCTGTTATTTACCCCACTCCTCCAGGAATCCACGCTAGCACTTTTCCTTGAAAATAGCACACTTTGCTGTTTATATCTCTCTGGTGCAGATACTGTGCTGGTTGTATAAGGAGTGGTTAATTCCACAGTTAACCTCTCTCGCTCTTTCTGCCACCAGCAGACAAGTAGGACTCAGGATCAGGAGGCCAGGGAATAGGGTGGTGAAGCAGCTATCAGCTCTAAAAATATATTCTGTTTTGTTCTGTTCTGTCCACACCATGCCATTTCCATTCCATCCAGTCTGTATCATCAGCCCAATGACTTAACTCCTCCCAATCAATCTCCCTTCAGCCCCTGGCAAAATGAGCAAGTCAGACACAGCAAGTGTGTCAGGGCTGGGCAGCCTCCTCCAGAGAGGCAGTAAAATGGGAATGGTGAAGCTGTCCAGAAGAATTGCTGTACATCCTTGGCACTGATAATCCCTGTTTCAAAGGATTACAGAGGACAAGACCCCTTCACTGTCTCTCATCCCAGTGTGCACCCCGGAGCAGGACTGTGCTGCTTGAGGTGCCAGCTGCAGACAGGCAGCAGATGGCAGGAGTCCAGCCCCATGCCAAGCTCACGGGCAGCCCCTAGAGTTATCCTCCCATCCCTGTAGCACCAGCAGCTAGGACAGATGTTAACTGCTGGATGTGGATGTTGCTCCAAGCCCATCTCCTTGCTGCTCCTGGCAAGTGTGGAATGTCACACTGTGTCTCAGCCTGTATTTTCCCTGCCAAGAAATAGATATTTCTTTGAGGAGCTAATAAACTGGCTGCTTTCTTTGTGTTCAGCTGGCTACGTGCTGATGAACACATAGATAGATGAGGAGGGATTTGACCAGTATTTTCCCTATCTTGGATATTTCCAAGAGTCCTCTGATGTTCATGCTGTCAGACATCGTGGGCTGGTTGGACAGGCCAAGGACTCCTCACTCTCCCTCTTCAACACATGTCCTTCCATTTCCCCCCCAAGATTCCTAATAAACTTTGGAAACTCTTTCTACCTCATTGGCTAGGAAATATGATCATACTCATGTGAATGATTTACCACAAGGTCTTCAAACTCAGCTACCCAGGGAAGTCAAGACTGGCTTTCAACATCAGGGACTCACAAAGGCTTTTCTGAGTCCCCTTTTGCAGCAGCAGAAACTTGGGAAGTGACTCAGGGAATGACATCTCCTAAAATACCATGCTCTTCTCTGTCCTCAGCAATCCATACACTTCAACAACTTGCTTCCTAAGAAGTCTTACCCAAACAGGATAGTTCAAAATTGCAATTATTGTACAAAGGGGCTGATGCTCAGTCTTCACAGTATTCCATAATTGGAACAAGACCTTTTTGTCGACCAAGGAACAAAATCAAGGCCCTGAGACCTTGTTGTTCTAGCATACTTAGAGCCCTTACAATCCTCCTCTGTCAGAAGTCCATGACCTTTTTTCTTGCTTCCCATTCACCCCCACAGTCTAGGTTTTTGCAGTGAAAAGATCAGTCTCTTCTCACAGACATCAGAGAGTGCAGAATTTCAGCCCTCAAAGTTGCCTCTGCATCATGTCTTCAAATACCTGTCTGATCTTTCCTCACAATACCATTGTCACAAGCCTCCAACTGTGCAGTTATCAGCCATGTACTTAATCAGAATGTGTTGGTTTAAATACAGCTTCTATTTGCAGGCCTGTCATTGTATTTCCACGACTAACCATGAACAAAAGCACTGTTGCTCAGCAGTTAGCAAAACTGATTTAACTAGCAAAAATTATTTTTAAAATTCATTAGAAATCAGGATCATTAATGTTTTGCAAATTTTCACGCAGCCTGGAGACCTTCTGCTACCACAATGTTGTGTTGGGCAATACAAATCCCATGCAACAGCTTCCGTAACTTTGCTGACTGGTCCTTCCCTCCTCCAGCAAAACTATGCTCCTAGCTCTGATGTGATGTCCCCAAACAAGCAGAGCAGGTAGATATATTTATGGGTGTAGAAGGGAAGGAGATGGAGCATTTTCCTGTAAAAGGTAAATATTTGCATTTGTTTCTTGACAATTATATCATCAATAATTCATGTGGTCAAAACAAAGCTGAAAACTACAAGTGTGGAAAAACACAACTTTCTGGACCACCAGTCTGTAGATAAGCAGAAAAACTTGTCCTGTTTCCAGCAGTGCAAACTCGCCCAATTAGCGACTGTGGGATACAATCAGTGTAAGACTCTTCTCCACTGACTATTTTGCTTCCCCAAAATAGTATTTTATCTCCTAAATTGAAATTTCTCCCATTTGAAAGAATTTCTCCAGCTTAATATGACCTCACGTTGCTCCCACAATGTTGATTAATTCCTTTGTCTGTAGGGCAGGATGGAGACTGATGGTGAGATCCAAGGAAGTGGGGTAGGGCTGTGGTTTCCCAGCCACAGCAGAAGGCAAATAAGCTGTTCTTCAGGCAAGCTACCAGAAATTACAAAAGGGAGTGGAGAGACCTACCTTGGGCACAGTAACAGGGACAGCCTGAGAATCTCAGGACAGTTAAGCACAGGCCAGAGACCACAGCTCAAAATAGCTTTGACTCATTTCCTTATCATCTTTATTTCCAGAAGCCAGAGGGGCTTACCAGGGATGCCCCAGTGACAGCCCAGCATGACCCCCACTGTACCAGCACATGCTGCAGCTCCATGCCACTGTGTTCAGCCCAGTCACTTCACCCTGAGCAACTTCAATCCATCACACTTGGTCATCTTAGGAGCAGCACCAGCCACTTCACTGAAGAAAACCTGGCTCCTCAAGCCAAGCTGAGTTCACACAGGGGAGGCAGAGGCAGGCACCACATGAACACACAGGTGGTCAAAAGGAGTTTAAGTTGAAAGAGGATTTGAAGCCAGTGCCTGCAACTGGAGTGCTGCAGACAGGATTATTAGTCAATAAACTCTGTAGAAGGCAAAAACTCTTACCATTCTTCAAAAACTGAAGTCCTAAAAAGCAATGATCATGCTAGGAAGACAAGGGGAGGAATGTATCAGGATCTGATCTTTCTGCCTTGTGTTTGAAGCCTGTATTGCTCACTCTCCAGACCCAAGGGTCTAGTTTGGCTTTTCAATTAGTAATTCCCTAACACAGATACAGCTCATAGAATATTTGAGATCCCCTATCAGAATTTAGTGATGTTATCTCAGTAATGTCCAATAGTTGTGATAACTTGTATATGTTCATCTATAGGAGATAAATGCATACAGGCACTTAGCAGTGAGAGATTCTTGAACTTGACAGCATCTCAACAATTCTCAGTACTGAAATTTCAGAGCTGGAATTCAAACTAAGGTTTTAAAACACTGAACAACTTTATTATTCTTCGGTTTGTTTCATTAGCAGAAAAATGCAAGTTCTTTCATGTAGAGTTACTGATAACAGAAGCTGGCTAGTGCCAAATGCCCTGCTGAATTCACGGTGGGGCTTGTGGAATGGGATTGTATAGCAACAAATGCCAACTGCTTAATGTCTCACTGAATTATAGATTTTTGAAAGACTGTTTAATAAGAAGGAAAACTGTTAAGGTGGTTTCCACTTACTTTTGCACATGTATAAAAAGCATGGGACTGACACTGACAACATAATTCAGGAGGATTAAATTACTGTTTCACACTCCTTGTGAATCTGAGCCCTTAATAATACATACATTATCCCCACTTATATTATGCATTAAGATTTAATTAATATTAAAATAAAAATGGCAGGTCAATTTTTAAAACACCTTTTTTTTTCATAAGCAAATGATTCTTTTTTTCCACCATGTCTCAAGATTTTTCCTCCAAAGGTGTTAATGCATTTCAAAAGAGGAATGACAGCAGTAGGTTTCTTTGCCTTGTACTTCATTTGTTTGTATGATTCTGTGTTTACCATTTAAATTCAAGTAATTTGAATTAGGCTACAGCATGCAGCTTTAAGCAATTGTGCATTGGTGAAACATGAGGAGGCCCTAGTTTGCTCAGAATTCCATCCATCACTGGGGTGGGAGTCACCTTCTGCCACAGTAGGTATGCTCAGCACGGTGCACAATTAATGCCATGGTGTTCTTTTGGATTTATTCAGCACTGCCTTCTGATGGGTTCTGCTCTCAGCAGCTGAAAACTTACACCAATTTTATACAAACTCCTGCCGTTTCCACCAGCTCGCGATTAAAGCAAACTGTCTGCAAGATTAAGCTCTACGGAAAAGAACAAGTAAAATAAATGAGAGGGCATCCAGCATCCTGCTAATTATTGTGCTTGTGCATGCACACACAGTCTGTGTGTGGGTGCATACGTGCGTGTATCTGCCACCACAGGAACTACTTAATAGTAAAGTCATCCAGGATTTCACTGCTTCATCTGCTAACATTCTTTGGCTAGACTTTAGCCTGTTGGACCGAATTATTCTAGGCAGATTTTTCTGTAGACTGTATACTTAGGAAAATATTCAATTTCAGACTGTTGTTTTTGGGGTTTTTTCTAAGAACAAGTTTAAGGAAAAAAACATATATCCTAGCCGCATCTTGAAAGGTTAATAGGTCATTTGCTACTCCTGTGCAAGTCATGCCAAATCTGACCATGTTACATGCCTTCCTGAGATCACAGTCAAAGCACAGGAAAGCAGTGAAATTCCTCAAAGAGTCTGTGCTTCGAGGGCATGGTCACCACTGGGGTGCCTTGGCATGGCCCAGCAGCTGCTGTCCAAGGCTGCTGCTGCTCGGCTGGAGACAGTGACCAGGGCTGGCAGCAGAGCCCCCGCCTGGCTAGCTTCCAGTGATGAAACAGCCCTCTTCAGCTAGAGCCAAGGTGGGCTGCCCACAGATCACTGGCAGTGGAGGGGGTGACAGACGAGCCTGTGTCTGTCTGTGGTGTGTTTGTCTCAAAGAGTTTGGGAGGCACTTTGGGGCTCCAGTGCTTTGGGGCTCCAGTGCTTTCCCTGTCATCAAGTGGCTGTGATGCCTGCTGCCACGGCTTTGCTAGCACTGAACCACATAAAGGCTGGGGCTAACTCTATCAGCTCTCCACAAGGGTAATTAGCAGAGATCTTTGGTGACTGAAATTAGTGGCATCTCTGGACTACAATCTTCCTGCTTTTTTTTCCACCTGAAAAATTAAGATAACAATGTCCTTTGATCTTAGAGAGGGAAAACAGAATTCAATGCTATTTGTGAGTCACCTGAAAACAATAGCAGTGCCTGTCACCAAAAAGCTGCCAAAGGAATTAATAATTATGTATCCAGATCACTGCTTGAATAGAGTGCAATACCTGAGACATGGGGCCACGTGCTGAACTATGAAGATAAAACAGAATAATGAAAAGCTGCCCAGCAAGTGATCCTAATCCATCCCAGCCACCTGTGGGTAAAAAACATGTAGCTCTATGATGGACCACTCCTCGTAATGCGAAGAGAACTCAATTAAATGTGCATGGACAAACTTGATTCTGGTATTTCCTAAATTCTAAGGACTTAATTTGGTAAACAATCATATCCTTTCAATGTGTATTTTTGGACATCACATATATATATATATATGTCCTGCGTACAAATATAGCTGTGGATGCACACTTCATTCCCTGATTTGGCTTTCACCTCAGTCTGGAAAAAGATATTGGCTATATCTTGAGGGAGGGAGGGAGGGAGGGAGGGAGGAAGGAAGGAAGCTCTACACAACCTATTAAAGTGGACAGTACAGCTAGTGATCTCCAGTGCTTTAAACAAAGTAAGGGATTAAAAAGAGTGCTTATTTGCATGCTCAGCCTACTTCCAAAGCCAGACATATTACGTGCCTGGACATATACTTACCAACCTGATTATCACAGCAATCTCAAAATCTTGATCACACACTAAATTGGTGCAACTGTCATGAATATCCTTGGGTGCACATTTGCTGATGGCAGTAATTTCCAAGTTCAGCACATCTTTAATTTCCACATGATGAAGATACCGGGGCAATCACTTCAAGCTGTGGAGATAGTTCATCCTGTGCAATTTGAAACCATCTCAAAAGATTAGTGTTTTCAGTACTCCTAAAAATCCCCAAATTGGGGTGCTTGGTTTAGCTACTTGGAAATTCAGTCTTGGGACATATTCAAGTCTTGGTTTTGCTGCAGGGCAGCAGTGGCAAATTAGCCACCTGCATCAGAAATGGCCCGCTATTGTAGCTAAGGCAGCAGCAACACAATGGGGAGCAGTTTGAAAGAAGAGTCCAGGTACAGGGCTCCCCAAACATGTAGTTCCACTGACTGAAAATCAGCAAGATATTCACTATTCACAGACCCTGCCACAGTGACCTTGCTGAGTTTCACACGTTGCAGAGAAAAGATTTATTCTTGACATGACTCTACTTCTGTCAACTCTTCAGAATCTTGGTTAACATGCTGAAAGTATCTCATTAGTGACCACCCCAAACACTGCATGGATATCTGGGGTCAGCTGCTCACAGGGTGTTTATGAAAGAGGACACCTACAGACACACACCAACCTGAAGTACCACTCTTATGGGAACTGAAGAAAATATCATCTCAGCATAATTTTGTTCTTGCAAGAATTCTCTAACCAGTAATGAAATGGCATTAATGAAAATGTTCCATAATAAAAATTCAAAGTCATTACTCTAAACACTGTAATGATTTAGGATTGCTAAGCCATTTGCACAAATTAATTGGAGGCAATAAGTTAAATGCAGTTTTCTACTATTGAATCAAGCCAAGCCTTTGGGTCAGGAAGAATTCACAAATACCTGTAGCAAACGCATCTCTGCCTTGCAGTCCTGATATTCTCTTCAGCACTAAAACATCCAGCATTTGAAGCACAAGTGACACATCAGTGCTGGACTAGTGTGCTTGTACTAGTGCAAATTACTTTCTAGGTAGTTTGTCCGAAGTTTTCCAATGAAACCTATAAACCAATATATTTGTGCAAAATCCTAAAGTCACCTTCATTACTGGGGAGAAAAAAATAAAAAAGGAAGTAGCTTTTCTTTTGGACAGGAAGTAACCTTACTTAGTAAACACCAGTGAGGATTTATTATCTAAATGAGTTCCTCCTGTGGTGAACTTCTCAGTGACCTGCCTGCCAATACTAATGAAATCAACCCACCTTTCTTGTTTTGAGAAGTGCCTTTAAATTCCTAATTGGATCCTTATGGCCACATACCATGCCTGACCAGTCAAAGCTCACATCTCTAACGAGTTTAGGCTCTCTCAAACTTTGAAAAAGAGTACAGTAGCTACATCTAAAATTGGTGAGGGCAATAAAGTTGAAAAAAAATCTAAAAATAATTCTTACTTTATCTGCCAGAAAAGGATCTTGGTGTACCCAACATAAATGCCACAGATATTGCAAAGGTGAAATATTGACAATTCATTGCAAGATTCCTTATCAGAAAGCTCATATCCCACGCTAAAATAGTGAAAATGTTTTTACACCTGAGTAATGAAAGTGGGCAGTGACAACACCTACAAATCAAGAATATTTTCTCAAGCAGACAACTTCTGATTAAGGTAGAGATTACACTAGTTTCTGGCTTCACATATTATGCCTATAAATGTAATGTATAAATGCAATATGAGGGAATGTATTTACAGTTATTTGGGTTTATAACTGACACCCCCTTCAGCAAAGGATTAATACATCAGAAGAAAATGAAAATACTCTAATGGTGGTATGTGTTGTTTGAAATATAATGATTTTCCAAGTTGCCAAACTCCTTACTCCATATGTTGCTCTTACAAAAGAAGGTATCATGTGAATTAGAGAAAGAAAAGGAGGATTGTATTCATATCTGGACTTCTAACTGTTTCCATTTAAAAGGGCTGTGAGGTACCTGTAGGTACAACTCATTCTTTTGTGATCAGTGCATTTAGCAGTTTATTCATCTTGGGGAGAGTTTATTTGTTATTTTGCAGGCTGGACTGCACTGGAACTTTGTGGGTTGCTGTTCTCAGTGGAGTTTGATTTCCTGCTGTCTCTCTTCATCACCTTTCTCCTTTTGTGGATTCCCCTGCCATTCTCCAGCTTGTATCTCTGAACAGTGGGCATGCTTTTCACTTTAAAAATTACTCCTACTGTGAGCTCACTTAACGGGGTTGGACATTCATGATTTTTCTCTTCAGTGGGTCCTTCCACTTTTGATGAAAGAGTTCAGGTGTGTCCTGGTCATTGCTGCTTCCCTCTAAAATGAACTTCATTTACCCTTTCTATTTCCTGCTGCCTCCTTGTCTCACAGGTTTCGAAAAATCCAATGTTTCTGGTAGGGTGTACATGCAGATATTTTTTAGTTCTCACTCTCCACCCAGGAGACCCACACACACATACCATTCATGGCAAATACCTGCTGGGCCTGTTAGCCAACAGCACTGAGACATCACATTGGAGGTCCTGTGCAGTGAAGCATTTCCAGGCTTAGGACTATCATGGAGACACTGATGTCACTAATTTTTGTGCTCCTTACCACAGCACCTGGGTGCTCCCTCTGCAAGGGAGTTTCTGACAGCCCCTAGAGTGGCACTTCTGGTTATGTGTTGCACTGTAGCCCTTCTGCACAAATTTACTTTGATGTCCTACAGAAACATCACTGCTGGTCTTAAGAAGCAGGATTACTTCTCTAACGACAGCTTGTGGCCATTCTTCATTGTGCTATACCAGGCAGTTAAAACCAGCAAAATGGTTATTGTTTTTCTACCTACTGGACCTACCACTCAGTGCCACCCGGGTGGTAACTACAGCCTGGAAAAGCACCTTAGTTATCTGTGACTAGTTTTTATTCCGCTCTTTTGGTCCTTCCTTCATTCACTGAAAAGTCCAGCATGTTCCTTAGTCAATGCTCCTCAGCCTAACATGCTTGCACAGGATGAAGTGCTTGATGCACTGATCCCTCAAAAGAAATACTGGACCCTTGGAGCAGAAATATTATCCTTTCACTCCATCTTTTACTTATTCCATTACAATGCTATTTTCATGGGGATATTGCAGTGTTCTTTAAAATGCAAAAATGTGGGTTTCATTTCAGATCTTTCAAAGTCAGGAACACGCTTCTGGGAAAGCAAATGTCTCACAGTGAGTGCAGTGCACAGGGATCACTGTGATTAGGCAAGTTTCATTCCCGAGTATTGAGAGCTCTGGACTGTAATGCCCAAGTCCTAAATAGGAAATTAAATTGCAGTAGCAGTATGCCAAGTGTAAGTCTTTAATTCTTTTAGATATCCTCCTACTGTACCTGTGCATTTATTTTCTTTACCAAAAAAATCTTTTTGAACAATTAGGAAGGTGAAGTAAAATTAGTATGTGGAAAATGAAGGATAACAGAGGAAATCTCAAATAATAGTTCCTTCCTTTTCATCCTCATGGAGTGATGTGTTCTGTCAGGATGAAGGTGAGGGAATGTTACTGCTCTTTTTTTCATGAACATAGGTGGAATAGCTTGGGTAGAGCCCTCTTCCACAGCCACAGAGAGACACGAGTTCAGGGCTTTCTGCCCATGCTTAGACAACACTTCTCCTAAATAGTGTTCTTTATGGGAAGAGAGTTGACAGCTATGTTATCATACACCTCACAGTACAGTGCAAAGAAATAAACTTGGTACTGTGAATTATATGTTACTTGTCAACTCCAGGCCGTATACTTGGACAGTTCTTTAGCCTATCAATTGGTTTCTGAAGGGTCAAAATTAAAGTTGGATGTTTCCACTCACTTAACAACAGCATTGGAAATTTTGGTGTGATTTAAGGGCATCCTGCCCTGCTCTCTGCAGGCCTAGGGTGCAAAATTCCAATATTTTGTCTTTTATACACCAATTACATTAGAAGTAATGTTGGTGTAGTGGCACTATTTTTGAAACCCTCTACTAGAAGGGCTTGGGACCACAGACTCCATTATCAGGCCTTCACATTACCCAGGAGGAAGTAACTACAAATGTAAAGGTGTGAGTTGTACTCTTCATTGTATTCTCAGCTGCTGACTTTAAACAGCACCCATGGTAAGGGCTCTGTGGTGTGTGGGAGCACAAATGATGTCTGAGGATACACACTTCAGAGAAATAGCGAGGAGGCCTTTGGGACCACAAATACAATGAGCTGAACTCACCTGTGTTACAATGGTACAACCTCCTTGGATCTCAACTGCTGGCACAAGGTCACAGGAAGTGAAGAGTTGCACTTTGCATGTTAACTAGGACATTTCTTGCTCCAAAAGGAGCCTCTGAGAAGTGTTGATGACAAGGTATAAAGATTATTTCAAAAATAAAGGGATTTTTGAAATCTAGGCTAGAGGTTATGACAAATGAGAGGATGCCAAGATTTAATAGCTACAGAAAGATAAGAAAAGCTGAAGATGTGATAAAAGAAGAGACTTGTACAGTACGAAGCTGACTGCTAGCATAGTACCACATGAGGAAGCTAAGAATACTTTACTTCACAATTAAAGTTACAAAGGATAAGGGTAAAGTAGTTTAGTGTTCTTTAAAGTCAAAGCTAAAGATGGTGTACATGTACTATTCCTTCTTGGAAACAAGATTTAGTGGAAATTTTTAATAAGTCTGCTCTGGAGCATTCTGCTAAAATAAGCACAGAAAAATCAGGCTGTCTTGTTTTTTTTTCAGAGGTGCTCTTGTCTTTTTACAGAAAAGCTTTCCTTGTCCTTCCACAAATTGTTATTGCCTGTCATTGGCCACTACCATTTAAAAAGCAGCATGTTTCTCTTAAGTGCTTTTTGTTCGCAGAGCACCTTGAACCTAAAAGAAATGGGGGCCTTTAGAAAGCTAATGGAAGTTTAAGGAGCTCAACACCTGTGAAGAGAAGGCTCTGGTTTCCTAGTTTCTCTCCACTCCCTTTTAAGCTACCTTTAATAAAATAAAATGTTGAATTGCTCAAAGTAATGTACACACACAGGACCCTGGCTGAACAGTGTTTCCCGTCTTTTGTTTCTGATGTTTGTGATACAGCCCTTTACTTTTGTTTCAGAAAGCTGAGAGGCAAGAGCAAGACTTTCTGTAACAACACAGTAAAGACAGGAATGTGAAAAGCTGTACAACAATTTCAAAGTAGGCAGTCACCTGATGACTGTTCCACTCCTGGATTTATGCTGAAATACAAGGGAGAGTGCCAATGCATTCGTTGAATGCATAAAAACTATGAGGCTGTCTGTCAGGTGGGAATCAGTCAGGAAGCCTAGAGCAAGGATACCCATAATTATGCCGTCAAAAAGCTTGCAATAAGCAGCAGAATATTTTATTTGCCGTCAATCCTACAAAAAGTCTTTTATAACATCTGTGTCAGCAGATTCCAGGTCCCAAGAGGTGCCACATTTTGAAAGCAGCAGAGAACTTAGTAAGGGTTTGAGTTCTGTTTGCCAAGTACATACTGTGGAAAACCTCACCTTAATGAAGTTGTAGGTGGCAAAGGACATTTCAGTTTCGCTTGTGTTTGAGGCATTGTTTCTCAAGGTGAGTTGGACTGTCATGTTGATGATGCTCATTTAATTTTAGTGATTCCTGTTATCTAATACTTGTACTTCAATAGCAGCTTAAGTCTTTGAACAGCCCCCTCTCACCCTCATGCTCTTCAGTGTGGAAATGCCTAGAGAAAAGTCACCTCCCTTCATGTGTTAAGCTGACACATAAATCCTGGGAGAGAATGTGCTGGTGGGCGCTGCACCATACAGTCATTTCTGCCAGCAGGAAGCCACACCAAAACTTCCACACAGGGATGATGTCAGTGTTTACAAGCTAAGGCTCTTCCCATGAGTTGCAACACCTTGGCATACCTACATCACCTCTGGGTACAAGCTGGCTCATATCTGATGAGCGTATCATCCTTGTCACATCCTTCTGCACATCCAGCTCAGGAGCTAGCCCAAAGGAAGGCAGTATTTAAAAATTAGCCATGCCTGCTGAGAGGCTTTACGAGGGTGGAGTGCTCAAACATAGCCAGAAAGTTCAGTGACCAATGCCATTTACTGGAATATTGTTTTTGGCACACAAGACAGTCGTTGCTCCTTCTCTATCTGATATTACAAGGTGCATCCATATTAGTAAATAGGGATAATTCTCCAGCCCTGAGATACACTGGCACAGCACCACTCTCCTTGGTATGGCTACATTTCATTGCGAAATGGGGGGGATCACATCTGACCTGCAGTCAGGTAGGTCCTTAGCCTGTGCTAGCCCTCAGGCTGTGTCTGAAACTTGGGAGGGATGCTAACTGACACAGGTCAAAACCATGTCAAGGACCTTGTAAAGTAAATTTCAGTATGGATAATTCCAGGCTAACATGCAGACCCATATCCTGGCCTGGTACACTGCTATAGACAAAGCCATATAATATCAGTAGCTTAAAATGTGAACTTTTCATTTTGGTGACTAAAGATAAGTATCCCACCTTATCTAAAAGAAGTTGGAAAACACAACTCACCGTTTGCACTCTGAGTACTCATATCTCTTAATTTATTTCTCCTGCCTTGATAAACCACTCTGAGGTCAACAGTATCTAATTCAGCTAAATTGTGGCATAAAACCTCTCTTATGACAATTTGTAGTTACGATGTAATTATCTTAATATTGTCTCTGATGAGTCTCTTTCATAGATAGAGGTTTTGATTGACTGTATCTGTGCCTAAAAAGAAAAAAAAAAAAAACCATAGCCATGCCTTGCTGAAGCTTTTTTCACTGACTGTTTCATATGGTGCCTGCTCTACAGGAGCTCTGTAAGTGGTATGTGAAGCAAAAGATTCTGCTTGTCAGCCTGCTTCACAGATCCACTGAAAATAAACACATCAGACACTGAGCTGAGCTAATGGCACACTTGCTTCTGGTTGCTCATTTTTGTTTCGGGTTAATGTTGTGCCCCTGCACATACCATCTGGAGAGGGGAAACAGATTTAATCAAAAATAAAAATAGCTGGTTTAGGCTTAAGTTTTCTTTTGTACTATGAAGTGCAGGAAGGGAAAATGAAAGGGTGTCATTTGCTGTGACCATTGAATAGAATAAGAGCAGCGAATGCCAGCAGGTCTGCTTCTCACCCATGAATCCAGCGCTTCATTTGTTTGGGGGAATAAGCTCTGCACACCTTTCCACTGAACCTCAGCAGTGCTTCTCAGCATAAACAATAGCTCATACTGTTGAGGAGGCTTATCGAGAAAGTTATATCAGTAATGATGGGGATTTTCAACTGGCATTCTCTGGGATTTGTGAAGCATTTGCTGCCGGTAAGTGTGCTGATAAGCTGCTCGCTGATTAGAATATTCTATCTGCAGTGCAATCGGGCTTCTGTTTCCCTGACATGTCTCCTCCGTGTCTTAAAAATACCAGAAGCACATCAACAGCTTATCACAAGAAGCTATATGAATTCAGAACATGATTCTTTTGCGAGATCATTCAGGTTAGGTGTCAGCACAGACTGAAAAAACAAGGCACTAGCAAAAGGTGAACATAACAAGCATATCTCATAATCTTTCAGTTGTTATAGCCCTCATTCTCTCATTCCTGCACTTCTTGAATATTTGTAGCCTTCACTATCCTGGTGTCTGCTTTTGACTGCAGGCTCCTCAGGGCAAGTGTGCCTCTGTGTCAGTAGTACACTCTACCCACTAATGGCACTGCACAGGCAGTAATGAGCAAGCCCATCACAAGCAGCTGCAAATCCAAATATCAGCAATAGTCTGGATGCTCTGCTCTGTACCGAGATGCTTAAAACAGGACACCTGATAGCTTATCTGAATAATCACACAGGGGACCTGTATGTTTAACAAGTCTAATGCAAATCCAACAGAGTCATGCAGGAGACTTTTCCATACCCATCATGGCATCTAATGACAGAAGAGCCACAAAGGACTGCAGTGATGTCTCCCACATGGAAAGCTGACATGCCTAAAACAATCCGCACTGTCTGGGCTCACTCAAACATTGTGGTGAGCATTGTGGGCTCTTGAAAACTTCACCTCTCCTTCTCTTAGCAGACGTGGAGAAGGCCAAGGAGAAATAGATGGGCACACTGACACACATTTGGCACTTGTCAACAACTGCTTACAGCTGCAAATATAAAATGTCACCAGTGTTGAAGCCCTCATCTTAGGAGCTAATAGCTGCTCACTGTTAGGGCTTTCACTCCTTTTCTTTCTAAAAGCTCTCAAAATTGGTAGAATTTTGCTTCAGAATTGAAACTGTTATAATATCTTTGTAGTGTCTAGTGACTGATCTTCTCTGCGTTGTCTTAACAGCAAAAATCTTATCTGCATTTGCCTTGTGCGTGTACAGAAAAACAGACTGACTCAGATACCTATGGTTTCAGTTTTATCTGCCATACCTTATCTGCTACACTTATATTTTAAATAATTTATGTAATTTTTGATATATCCAAATTCTCTGAAGCCTATAGGGTGAGAATTCAACTCACTCTTCACCTCTGAGAGTACTGAAGTCCTAACTCAGGTATGTGGAATAGCCACAGGTTATGCTGTAATTCAAATAATCTCAGTCAGCCCCCTCTTTGTCTTTTCCTTCAAGCAGAGAGACCTTGGGCCAGCCCTGGGAACAGTGAAAAGGATTTCCTGTGCCAGACAGGGATAGCCCCTATATTGCAACAATCTGGAGTGAATTCCCTTCTCTTCCCAGCCCTTGTGCAGAGCTTTCATGAGAGTTGCCTTGTCTGATGCCTCCAGTCAGGATATGAGGAACACACAGAACAGATACCCTGATATGAAAGGCCCACAACTAGAGGAAGAAAGAGCCTATTTCTCTCTCAGTATAAACGAAAATATCTTTTGTATTTTCCTTATGGAAACTTCCCTAATGCCAGCAGTCACACCCACACCACCTGAGCTAGGCCTGAGATCCCTTCACAGCTCCGGTGACCTGACAGGTGCCCTGCTTGTCCCTGTACCCACCACAGTCCCAGTCAGACCAGGTTTCCTTACCAGTTCGACCCCAGGTTTCCCAGAACAGTGTCTCAGACATCCCGATCATTAAAATAATTTAGTGATGGTGCAAAAACAGTATAAGCTCTAGCTGGTGCCTCTGAGGAGGGACCCTGAACATGGGAACCCCTGGAATTTTATACCCTCACAGTCAGTGTGAGTGAGTCTGCGGTCTTCCAGCTGAGTCCTAAGCTCCTGCCGTGTCTCTGAGTGTTTGGTCCTCTGGCTGGGCCACAGGTCCCTCATGCCCTTTGTTGTGCAATGGGTTGGCACCTGTTTACGGCCCCTTGCCTGGGGCTCCAGCCACCCAGAGCTCAATCTGCAGCTCAAACTGCAGCTGCACCTTGAGCTACCTGCACTAAATACATTCTTCAACATTTATTTTTCTCTCAGACTGCTCAAGCCAAAATTTCCATGAATTACAATACAAATTTCTGCTGTATAAAATATTCAGGGTCTCATTGACCACTGTTTTTCCTGCACTTGAGCAGGAAAAACATTCAACAAGGCATCTCAAACCCACTTTTAAAATACTGGCTCCATTTTTGAAGACTTTTTAAGCAGGCTCCTTTCTAGTGTCACGGAGATAAAAACCTTCCAATAAGTGTTTTTTTTCTCTGTGAAACATTTGTTTCATTTAGGTAAGAAGACCTTAGAGCCCCATGTATTTATCAGTGTATTTATTAACAGCAAGCACCTGTACCTGGAGCAGAGCAACAACAACAGCACCAATATACCCTGAAGCAATTTAGCACAGCCAAACTAGGGTAGGGAGGACATGTCATCTCTGATTGATACAGACTTTTTTTGTGGGAATAAAACTAGGACACCTTGACTACACAAGGAACTTTACATACTGAGATTTGCTCCCTCTGATAAATATTTTCACCTACTCAGTGGCTATAAGAAGATTTTGGGGCTGTTCTCTATGTGTTATTCTCATCTCACCTGAGGTCTGGAAACATCTGCGGAACATCTGAGGGGGACTGACATAAGTATAAATGGAATTCCTAACCATCAAACCCTTTCTTCTTCCCTTTGTTTTTAGTTCTAAGACCAAGGTCACCTTTCCATTTATAAGTTACCCCTACATTTGAACAAAAAAAACTTTTATTTTCTAGAAAGCAGAGGGCTAAGTCCACACTAGTGCTGAAATGCTGCTTCCAAAATGCAGGTATTTTTAAGTCCTGCTCCTTTTATTCCAAAGCACCTGCAGGCAGTGTATTTTATAGTTCAAACATCACCTTTCTCTGGTCCAGCATCTGACTCAGACTCATCTAAAGAAGCCTCTGTCCCAGCCTCAGTGAGAGGCTCAACCCTGACTAAGACAGGAGCACAGTTGGGACCCCCAGGCTAGTGGCTGTGCTCTTCTGCAGGGCTTGCTGCAGTGGAGGTAACCCAGGGATTTTCTATCAGGGAGACAACTGAGTTGTTGCTATCACTCACCTGTACCAGAAAGGATTAACCTGTTGTACTGCCTGAAAGGCTTGAGGATTCCCTAACCCTGGCAGCTAGGACTGTCTCCCAAGCTGGGTTTGAACTAACTCTGCTCTGGGCAAGTTGTGTTCTGTAAGAATAATCAAATACTTGTTGGAAATGGGAGAGGCAAAGGTGGAACTTGATGCTCTCTTCATGTGATTCAGCTCTTCTCTGAAAGCAGAAAACATGAGGTCTGAGATCCCAGTAATCTATGATTTAGTAGTCAGTACCAAAGAAGAGTTTGGGAGCAAGGTACCCAGAGCATGCTGCTATTAAGAACCTTGAATGTAGTTTCCACATTAGCCCATCTCCAGAAAGGAAGAGCCTTCCCAAATGCACACAGCCTTCCTGAAGGCTTCCAAGGGACAAACGTTACTGAGACAAGTGCACTATTTGATACTGTTAGCTATTGCCTAGCTTCATCTTCTCACAGTAGGGAAGAGAGACAGAGTCTCCTTGCACTCCACCTCGAGGCAGGCACACCTTTCCATGTGCTGGATAGGGAGCCTAGCACAGATGTTGGGAATGCAGCAAGGTGAGCAGGAACAAGGCTGTGATCCTCAAGCACTTTTTGGCACCAGAATGATTTCTTATAGGGTTTTGAAAGCCTGTCTATGTTATGTTCATTTCATGAATGCTGGGTAACATTTTTATGTTCCATTTCTCCTGTCTCTATGAGGTGATTATTTCTAGATCCACATGACCACCAGTATATATTACCAGATTAATATTCATGCAAATTGTATTCAACAAGGCAGTTACCTGAGCTCTGCAACATCACCATGCACACAGCAATCATTTTTAAAAGAATAAAAGGCTTTTAGTATAGAATCAAAATTACTTGTCTGAAAAAATGGATACTATGTTTCAGAAAACATAATTGCACTTGCAAAACTAGTTACCAAAAAATCGAGCTGGGTTTTTCACAATGACCGCATGAATTTAGCTCTTGTTTTGTGAATTGCTGGCAAACCGTATAAAATTTTTTTCATCTCAATGCAATTCACTGCTAGAATTTATTTGTCATATAGTTCAAGCATATATTCTTGATTTATAGTTTGTTCAGAGAAATTTATGGCAGCATTCAACATTCTTTGTTGAACTGTACTGCTTAATATTGATTGATAGTGTGTATCAGATGATAGTTTTCTGTTCCCTGATTAGATTACATTCTTATAGAGTTTTCCAATGCCAGTTCTAATGCTTTTTAATCCCAAAATTACTTTCAATGAGAATTCTCTTGCAATCACTCAAAGCGTCACTTGCTTATCACCTACACTCTTGCCAGCTAACATGTACCACAGAGTATTCAAAGAACGGAAATTTAAAAAAAAAAAAAAAAAAAAAAAAGTGAGCAAGTACATCTGGAACAAATTCTAATTGAATACGATTAATTTTTCACCTCCGAAAAGAAGCCCAAACTTATTCACATGATTGTACACACTCATAAATTGTAACATTTCTGAACTCGGGATTAAAAGTCTCAAAAAAATCCCCACAGGGGGATCAATTTCCTCTCCAAGAAAGGAGTACTCTTGAGCGTACAGAGGCTCAAACAAATCATTGCCCCGCAGTTTTCACCCCAGAGAAAGGGAGTAGGGTGTAAGGGCTCCCTGTATCTTAAGCGCCCCGTGCAACGCTGCGTTGGGAGGGTGAGGGAATTCTGCCTCTAGTCTGGACGCACCGCGAACACGCGTGTTTGTTTGTGGCGCTTTAGCACGGCTGTAGTGTCAGAGTCGGAGCGGAGCCACACAGGGCGCCAGGGCAACTGCGGCTCTGCTGCCAGGCCGGCCGCGCAGGGCGGGCCGTGGCCGTGCGGGTCGGCGCGGTGCGCTGAGGGCTGGTGCGCTGCGGAACTGTGCGGTGCGGGCCGTGGCGGTGCGGTGCGGTGTGCTGAGGGGCGGCGCGGTGCGGTGCAGTGAGGAGAGGTGTGGTGCGCTGCGCTGAAGGCCGGCGCGATGCGGTGCGGTGCGGTGCGGTGCGGTGAGGTGCGGTGAGGTGCGGTGCGGTGAGGCGAGGTGCGGTGCGGTGCGGTGAGGTGTGGTGCGGTGCGGTGAGGTG
This sequence comes from Eopsaltria australis, assembly GCA_034509425.1. Lineage (NCBI taxonomy): Eukaryota > Metazoa > Chordata > Aves > Passeriformes > Petroicidae > Eopsaltria > Eopsaltria australis. The sequence continues at coordinate 86,843 of JAVTVJ010002336.1, forward strand.
AGGTGCGGTGCGGTGAAGTTTTGTGCGGTGCGGTGCGGTGAGGTGAGGTGAGGTGCGGTGAGGTATGGTGCGGTGCGGTGCGGTGAGGTTTGGTGCGGTGCGGTGCGGCGCGATGCGGTGCGGCGCGCTGAGGGCCGGCGCGCGGGTGCCGCAGTGCGCCACCGCTCCGCGTGGCCGCGCTCGGCCGCCGCCGCTCCGCCCCCGCGCACGTGCGGCCGGCGCGCGGCCCGGCGGGGCCCCGGGGCGGCAGCGCCCCCTGGCGCCCGCGCGGCCACGCGGCGCCCCCGCCGCCGCCCTCACGGCCCGGCCGGGCCTCGGGCGCCTTTGGGGCCCTGCGGATGGCTGAGCCCGCTCCGGCGGTGCCGGGTCGTGCCGCTGGATGGGTGCGGAGCACTTGGCCTGCAGGAGTGGGCCAGAAGGGAGCTTTTAGAGTCACAGTCACCTGGAAAACTGTCATTCAGGGACAAATGGCTTAGGAGCCCTGTCACGGAAACACAGCATCATTTCTCCTCAGGGCTGGAGGAGGGCCTGCCTGAGTTCGCGTGCTGGACTTGGTCAGCTAATGGCGCTTGACCCGTAGTGGGGCTTCCACAAACCAAAGGGAGGAGGAAAGCAGCCAATGAAAGGTCAGTCATTTGTTGACATTCAGGCATGAGAAGAGTGAAAGACTTCCGGAGGTAACTCTGTAGTCAGATGTCTCACATGTTATCTGTACAGCTGAACTGTGAGGACTCCCTGATTTGCTGCTGCTGTTGGGTTTGGTTTTTTTTTTCCCCTAAATTTAAGTTCCTTTCCTCTGGTTAAAATTTCCTCATCATTCACAAAGAGGAAAGTGTAGTTTCTCAAGACACACCAAAGATACTTGCTTTCCCCAGTGTCAGAATGTTTGTGTCAGGCTGAAAGCAACTGCTAGCATTTGAGCCCAGCCCAACACTGCTGCTGCATGGGTTATCCTTGTCATTCAGCCAGTGTCATCCTCCTAGAAGATGGACTTCTGCAGCAGTTCCCTTCTGAAAAGCCTGATGAACTGTAGAAAAATTGCCAATATCCAAGGACATCCATGTGCTGTGCTAGAAGCCATATGCTGTGGTGGTCTCTGTGGAACAGTTCACTGCCCCTTTATAGCCCTTTGTGCTTTAAGAAATCTGTTGTCATGGGCTTCTTCGCTCAGCTACCCTGAGCTTTCTGCCAAAGTTGCCCCTGTTCTTGACTCTAGGCCATGGCTTCTTGCCCATCTAGCAAACTTCTTAAACAGCTCCTGATTTTCAGGCATTTTTTTCTGCCTTTTATTCACCCTCTGGTCAAATTCTCTTTAATACCCATTAAGAATGAGAGGTTCAGTTCTTTGAAGCTCCAAATATAAATATTACAAGTTAGAATTGTCCTTTTTTCATAATGACTGTAACCAGCTCATATAGGTGATCAACAACTTGTAGTCCTAGTATTAATGTAGAATGAGTCTCCAAAAGGAGATTGCTGTCACATGCAATGGTTAAGAAAGTGGGAGGAAAAAAAATTCAATCTCTAAAACTTGTAATGTTTTACTACCAGTTGCATGAGATCCTCCAAACTTAAGTTCCCTATAATAATGCAATTTTTGTCCTTCAGTGCAGGCAGATGCTTTAGGAGTAATTCATCCTACTTTCTGGTTTGATTTAGTGTTTTGTAGCAGAACTCATCACTTCATTACTCCTCACTCCCCCAACATCCTTTCTGGAGTTTATCATTTGCATGTTTTCACACTCCTCCATCTACTGATGGTTGTAAAATGGGTAGTGCAGGGTGCCATCCCTCCCCCTTAGTCCTTTCTACAGGAACTACACACTGATTTCAAAGATTCCATTCACATGAATCACCCTGTTAATGCTCTACAATGACAGCTACATCAGACTTCCTCTCATCAGTGAGACTTTCTGAGTCCTTTAGCACCATAACTACCCAGCTATTATTTACACGTGAACTATTCACTTGCTCTGCTTCCCAGCCACCTCCAGCACTGCTCAGTACAAATGTGACTTCCTAAGGCTGAACTATATTTTGCTTCCTAGCATCCTTCATCTTTCACTCCCTTCTAGTTGCTCTCCTGATTAGACAATCCCTTTCCCCTGTCTTGCTATGTTTTCTTGTCCAGAGGGGAAAGCACTGCAGCCTTGAGGCATGATAGCTGCTTTGGGAGAGCAGCTCCACAGCTGGCAGGGAAGAGCTGCCTGTGCCCCCATTTGAAAATTTTGGGAGGTTTCCCTGACGGCAAATCTGGTAAATACTCTGTTTGTCAGTGCAGGGCAATGCCTGTAGATGTGTTTTCCTGCTGAGGCTGAATGTTGTGCATGGCACACTTGGCTATGCTGGGCTACTCCGCTGAGAGTAAAGCTCTGAGAGTGCACTGTGGCTCTCTGTCCTCAGGAGAGGCTCCAGTCCCAGAGGTCAGACTCTTCCTTTCATTAGGCAGGGAATGGGAAGAAAGTAAATGTCTCAGTTGGCTGTGGCAGCTTGTCCATCGCATCCCAGGACCCTGAGTTCTGCCTGCTGCTCTGGGCTGCCAGCAGCTGCCTCTGAGGCTGCCAGCACCAGCTCTCTGCTCTAGTTCCAGTCTTTGTAGTTCTGCTCAGGAGACCATGGGGGAATTAGTCCCTAATACAGCACTGCCCAGGGCTAAGCAGCATGATGCAAAATTATCAATTTGCAAATACACATTCAACTAGAAACCACTTGGGGTTAGCAGCATCCCCTGGGAAACTGTGGAAAGTGTGTAAAGCTTACATCCTGCGTAAGCAAGTGATGGGGGAGCTTGCAGGGAGCCTCAAGGCAGCTAAGCAGAGAGAGGGATGAGGGACTAATAATTAGAGAGAAACGATGGTAGGACAGACCTGTGGAGAAGACCATGGAATTCAGTCAACCAACCGAATTTTGGGAGAAAAGGGCTTTCCTTTTCTCACATCTTTCCACTTCTGCTGCTTTCTGCACAAAAGAGAGCAGAAATTCTGCCTCCTCAGCAGAGGCATATTGAACCTACAGTGTTTAAATTTTGCAGTTTATGAATCCCAGAGGATTTGTGACATGTGTGCCTGTGGTTTAGCCTGAGCAGCACAAGCAGAACAAGAATAAACATGGCAAGTGAGTGAGAACTTGTTGGCTGTACATATCTTCTGTGCTGCTGGGGTAAACAGGGTCTGTGTGACTTCTAGGAACATGAGTCATTATGAGAGCCTCAGAAAATGGTGTTTTGGCAGTTCCTGGGTAGGCTATTGAGCTGTCAAAAAGGCAGTTCTTCAAAGTGATGCCCACGTCTGTTTCCTTGGCCACCTACGTGTTGGCTTTCGGTAGCTGGTACTATATAGGTAGGGTATGATCAAGACACAGCTTTGCCTGAGGGACATTACTTCTGTTTGAGCTGCAGTGGTGGCAGCACAGACCCTTGGATTGAATTTGACACTTTGGTTCCTCACTGTGGTCTGTTATAGGCACAGGAACTTCTTTGAACTACTTAGTGGTATTTTAAAGCTTCATTTAAAGGTTTATTTTAGACTCACACTGAAAATATTTAAGCATTGAGGAGAGAGAAATTCAGAATTCATTCATTTCTCCTGCCCTGGCTGTAAGTCAGCTCTTCTGCAGTGGCATTTCCAGAGCCTTATTATGTTTCCCTCCCTCCTTTGTGCTCACTTGACTGAAGCAGATCCCCAACTTCACATTTACATTTCTCATTTTTTTAAATAGAGACCCATTTGTCTTTAACTAGCTTCACAGATTCACTGGAGCCTCCTGTAGATGTACACAAACATCAATAATTAGTAAGCCCTCAGAAATTTGTAAGAGACTTTTGGATAATCCAGACCGTGGATTCAAGGCCATGATGAATGAGTGGATGATAGTTGATGGTGTGGTAAGTCCTATGGCCTATCATCAAATTATTTTGTATCCTATGATGGTTTTAGTGGTTTGGCTGACCAGAAGCTTGATATTATGAAAAGGAGATATCTTCACTAAATGCATGTGGCAATATTTCTTGAAGACTTCCTAGTGAAAAAAATTAAGGCCCGAGGTAGATTTGTTTATTTAGATGTTTTGTGTGGTCTCTGACTTGGAAAATCCAAGAGGACAGCAGTTATTATCTCCTAAGATTTCTGAGTAGATGAAGCATGACTTTGTATCAATAGAGACTGAGAGGGGAAACCTCTGGGCTCCGCTGCTTTCTGGTGGCAGTGAAGCACAAGGGTCAAACAGGGAATCAACATTCCACTAATTTTTGCAGCTGAAAACAGTCTGGATCTTTTGATCTAAGTGACTTTGTAGCTGGCCACCATCCTCTTCTGGGCATCACACAATGGCAAAAATAGACACTTCATAGAGTGTGTTCATTAGCACCCCCTCATCTTCCAGCAAAGCATCTTTTATGACTTCTGCTTTGGATGCCGAATTCTGCCCCACATCCTCATAAGATGCAGCAGCTCTCAGGATGGTCTACATATGCTTTTGGATTTCAGATCACTTTCAGAAGTTTGCTGTTAATGGGCTACTCTCTGACTTAGGTCTGGAGCTATTTGTTACTGTCCTTCTGCAGGACTGAAGTTTTAAATAATGTTTTACAACAAAACACACACATATTCTTGGGTATATGCAAAATAAATGCAGGAAATATCTGGCATTTTCACTGTAATAGGACATGAATATCACTCCATGACTGTTGCTGGTTAAAACATGCATTTCTCCCCATAATATTATCCTAGTGTTTGATAATTCATTTTAAGAGAAAAATATGTCAAGTGAATTTAGATATGCTGAAAATTTGCATCTGAGCACCATTCTACATAAAAGTCCTTCCAAAGCCCTTGAATATAAATTAATCTCAGTTATTTCCATAACACATTGAACCATTATGCCAATGAATGAAAAACTCCTCCTAAAGCTGTCAGTTTATGTTTCAGGTTGTGTAACAGGAGCATAATCATACTGCAAAAGTTTCCAAAGCAGGAATGCTCACATACAGTGCTGTATGTTAGCCTAGTCTAAAACAGATTTTACTTATTCTTGTGCTGGTAAAACTGCACCTTGCTGTAAATATTTCTGCAGTGATAGAGAATTTCTGTTAACCTCTTCATTATCAGTCATATAAAATTCAGAAGAAAGACTATTTCTGATTTTTTCCACCCAAAACAATAATCCTGTCAGACTTATCAGTAAATATTCTGAACATTGCTTTGAGAAATTACCTGTGACACCTGCAGTATGTTCTCACATATAAGGAGCAATAACATTGTCACTAGAAGCAGCTTATTACAACTGCTTCATGTAATGCAGAGTTATATTTATTATAGCTTTGTGCTACACTCCTATCCATTAGTCTAAAACTAAAAACAGGAAAGTTATTTAAAATATATCTCTAGCTGAAACCATCTGCATTCTTAATTATTTAATGCAGTTTTCTGAATCACAATGCCACCTTTGTTTGTTTTATAGCTTTCAGGGCTATTCTGTCAGAAGTTTAACCTACTTGTAGGTCCTAGGGATGAAGAAAATATAGGGAACTTTGTTTCAGTCTGCCAGCACCAGGCCAGATACACTATTTCCTGCATCCTCAGCTCTGCTATACAGCTTAAGAAACTGGGATTAGGATTTTGTGAGTGTTAGGAGACTTGGGGAAATGGCAACTTTCTAAACGTTTATTGATTAGTTGACTTTAACCTTCCTTCCTGCAGATTCTGTTTAAATTCCTGATAAATTTCTTTCCTCCATTAAATTTGGTTCTCTGCTGAGACATCTTTTCTCTTTGAAGATTTATGTCACTTATTTGACTGCCATTTACTTTGTTGTTCATTCACTTTATTACATTTTTTGGAGTTTTTTCTACTACTATTAAGTCTGCAAAGCCTAGTATTCCAGACCCATCTTCAAAGATTAATTTGTAAGGCAAGTGAGAAATCCTGCTATCAGGAAAGTCATTCAACCAGGACAGCGAAAACCATTCCAAACTTATCACTTGAACAAGACATGATAAACTCTTCCACCAAGTGGCTAAGGAAATGGTTACCTCCTCTTTGGGGGATGTGGTAGCATGGTCCAGGTTAAATATCTAACATGTACCCATTTTGTTACAAAAGATAATGCTACTAACTTTGTAAGTAATCCCTGATGGGAGCCCAAGAGGACCTCTTGGGAAAAGCTGGGAGGTTGGGAGGCTGAGGAGTCATGAGTCCAGCAGACCTGCAACAGAGATTTGCCAAAACAGTTTTGGAGGCAGCTGCCCAAGAGTCAGAAGGCCAGTTCTTGTCTCTCACTTCTGGATGTAGGGTCAGCAGTCTCAGCAATGCTGCCCTCAGGGTTTGACTATGACTCCACGCTTCCATGATCAGATGGAACAAAGTTGATTAGAGTTTTCTGAAGAAGAAAAGAAAGAGCATATTCATGAAGAGGAGGAAGGTACATCACACCAGAACTGTGCACCATCTATAATTGCTTCTGGTAAGCTTTCAATAAGAAAATCAAAACTTGGCTTGCTTTTGCACAAAGATTTTTTCAGCCAGCATCATGTGCTAGTCCCCAGGCTACATCATCACAAAAAAATCTGACTATCAAGTGTTATAAATGTCTTGAATAAGGATAAAAATATATTGGAAAGTATTTTTTTTACTAAATCCTATCTATCTGAAAGGGGCAGGTAGCAATTCTGATGGGTAAAAAAAATAAAAAAAAAAGGTGAAATCAGAGAAAAAAGTGACTTAAAGCCCTGACCACCTGAAAAAAAAAAGCAAATCAAAACAACCCTACAGTACCCTAGGGTCTGATTTGTTGAAACCATTTCAGTTTAATGCTAAATTATCTATATTTTAGAAGGGCAATACAAGTAAGATATGATCAAGAATAATAGGAAGAATATATTTGTTTAGGATATTAATGCAGACATTTCCTGCAATTCAGCAATTTCTAAGCAACAAAATGGGTCCCATTTGCACTGAGCTTCTGACCTGCAATATAGCTATAAAGATACCTTTGAGATTTGTCTGTTCTCCTGGAGCTAATCTGCTGGCTTGATTCCTGAGGTTTGTTGAGGAACATGATATGTATTGCATGATAAACACCATATAGAGGGTTTCCTGAGAAAGCTCTGTCTCAAAAATAAAAAAAGTGACATTAAATGCCAAGGATTATCAACAGGTGGAAAATAATAAGAAATCACTCTGTTGGGATTTTTTTAATGCTTTTAATCCAGCAATGGAAATTCAGGACAGATGTGTATGGCTGGGAAAAAAGGAGTAGCCTGGTTCTCCAGAAAATAATCTAGGTGAATCCTTTTCACATGCCATTCTTCTTGAAGAATGTTTAATATCCATTTACTTCATGTGCACAAAAACTCTAAGGTACCTGGGGAAAGAAAAATGGTTCTTATTTCTAACCTGATCAGAATTGAAATGACTAGAAATGCTATAAAAGAGCTTGTGCTCAGGAGATCTGTGACCTGATGACTTAACTGAAGAGGTCCAGAGGAGAGAAATAGAATTAGCCGTAGACCTGAACATCTGGCCAAATCATCCTCCAAAGCTTTGGAGATTTCTCTCTTCCTACTTAAATATGACAAGAAGAGACATTTCACACCAAATGTCCTTAACTTTGTCCAGTGTGGAGAAGCCCTCAGGGCCCTGCACTTCACCCATTCTTGGTCTAAAGACCTGAAGGACTTTCAGACTGCAGGATGATAGCCTGGTTTCAGCAGAGGAGAGGGCAAAGCTCTCACCAAGTTCTGTGGAGCCAGAACTGTAGAGCCAGAACTTCAGTCTAGGGGTCTCTGTTCCCATTCCTGTACCACATGCTGCTGCTTACTTACATTTACTCACGTGCACACATGCATGTGCTCACACACATGGCTGCACTGACATTGTACAAAGCCGTACCACAGGCTGGAACATTACTGACCAGAGAGAAAAATCCTTACATTTCTAAGGAAGCAAACTTCCTGAAGTCCAGCAGAATTGGAATATTGGCATCCTGACACTGTTACTTTTGATTTGCATTTCAGTCAAACCTTCTTTTCTGGTTAGCTTTTAAAATGGGAATTTGGGATAGCAGCAGTATTGCTGCCTAAGAACAGTGTGTCTGCAGAAGGACAGGGCTTGTCCCAATGAGTATGGGAGTCGTTCTGCCCTGCGACAGTTTCCTGCATCAGTCAGTGCTCTGACTTCAGAGATCAGACTCACTAACATGCATACCACCCTTACAAGTTTTATTTGTACAAGTGTTGTGGAAGCAGAAAACACATAGGTTCTGTGCTTGGGGAAAGAAGAGGGTGTGCTGTTCATTGCATTCAGACTGCCTTTATGGACAGAAGTCCTACTTGTGTGATAAAAGGCAGGGCATTTTTCAATGTTCATCTTCCCTATTGCTATTCAGTCCTTTATGAAACTCAGCTGGGAAACATCTGCTGAAACTCTCTTCCTCTTACAATTTACCTGCTTTAAATAAAAAGGACTTTGGATAGAGCTATACCATTTTCTTCTTCCATTGTTAATACTCACTTTGCTTTCCAATTTCTGAAATCTGTCTGCAGCTCACTGCTTCCCTTTCTGAACATGTAGTTCCAAGACCTCCTTTTTTAAGCAAAAAAGATTCACTTGGGGACTGTCTCCTAGGATATTTAGATGAAGATTTAAGAAGAACATCACATTTTAATCAGAACTGTGCCCTTTGCATACAAATAAATTGTCATGTAACAATAAAGGTCTTCCTATTAATAAGAAAATATATTAATGATAAAATGGGAGATACTAGCACTAGAGGTTGGCAGACATTTAGATCTTATTAATAATTAAAGCAATCAACAAGTTCACACCTACTCCAGAATGGGAATCAGATTTAAACAGAGTTTTGATCTAATGCAATGCCACTAACGTCATTACCTGCAAAGTAAGCCAATGAATGCTATTTATGTTGTAAGGTAATCCTGTATGCAACACTTTGGTCTGGTAAATGTAGAATAAACTAATTGAACTAATCCTAAAATTCACGATTATTCAGTGGTTTTATTGCATTTGCTGGGTTTTATTTTTCTGATGACTCACTTGACAGAAAATTCTGTTCATTAAGTACAAACATCCCCACTCATGGAAAGAATATTAAAACAGCATATATCTGTGAAAAGGGCTTTAACAGATGATAGAGGTTTTGTTAGTCTGATGGTAATGAAGTCACCGTTACAGCTTTTTTACTTGTTTTTTTATGATCTTTTCATAGATACAGATGGATTAAAAAAGGGATTTAGCTTTGAATTATCAGTCTTCCCTCTGCAAAATTGGCTCCATGTGCCTGCTGTGGTTTGAAACAAAACCCCTCCTGAACAGGAATTCCAAATCTTCCAAATCACATTAGGAAGGAAGAACTTGGTATCAAAAGGCCAAGCTGTCACTATTTCTTCCTGATGACTCTCATTTAACAGCCATTAAAATGCAAACAGAACTATGATTTTCGGATCACAAAATTAACATTAACAGCTGGAATGATTGATTAAAGGTCATGGCAACTGTATAACTTAATTTCTTATGTAATTGTGTTCAGTTTTCTACAGATTGTTTGGATTTGTGAATTAATTTTAGCAGTTGCTGAACACTGACAGGTGCATTTATTGGTCTCTCATTTTTGTTAATATCTTCCTGTGTGAATGATTCCCTTCTTTCAAAGAACAAGAAGAGTACCCAGAGGGGACACTAAAATTACTATCTTCAGCTAACAGGTTTTGCAGCATATTAGCAGATCTCTCAGAAGTTTTTTATTGACCTAGACAAGACCAAAATGACAATTCATGGGTATCTAACAAGTTACTCCTCCAGGAGTTTTCTCATGCATATGTTTACAGAACAGAATAAAAATGGCACTTAAGTTCCCAAGAGGCTTTGAGCTAACAGCTCAGATCCTATCTGAGCAGACCATCTTAGATGTAGTTTGCTTTATTGGATAAAATAAGCCACAGATAGACTAACTTTCATATTATTTTTGAGTCAAGGCATCGACAGGATGAGAAAGGAAAGGTTTCAGACAGTATCTGTCTGTACTGTTCCTTGTATGTGCAAAAATGAATCTCGCTTGTAATTCTTATTCTACCGCAAGAGTCATTTTTCAAAGGCTCTTAGAGCAAGATCTGCAAATACTCATCACTCACAAATGCAGCCAGAATTTCAGAAGAGTTCAGTCCAAGGGTTTGAGCTTTTTTGAACTCTACGTGCTTATTTCAGTGCTCAACTGAAAGCACATTTGAAAAACAGAGGCCAGGGACAGGTGCTAAGCATTTCCAAGAATTATCCAAATGAATGGGACTGGAGGACTGAAAGAGTCTAAGCTAGCATAAGTTGTACCTGATCTCTTTCCCAGACCCCAGCAAGAACATGATACTGCTTCCAATGCCTGCTCCTCTTCCCAGTGAGAGCTCTGTCCTCTATCTTGGGTTGGTCAATGTGCCCGCTAAGACACTCAGTTGCTGTGTCTATTGGGAGCCAGAAGAGATTGCCAAAATATTTCAGCATTTGAAAAGATCAGGGGAGACTATCAGTCTGAAGTCAGGGAGAGACAAACTGGCACAGAGATAAAACATAATGTATCTTATTTTTTACTTGCCTTGGTACCTCTGGGGACAGACCTCTTTTGAAACCATTGAGACTTTCTCAACTGACAAACTCTGTGGACTCCATTGGAAAAGTGCAAGGCAGTGCTGATGTGCTGTGCTCCCATCCTGGGGCAAAGAGTAGCTTCTGAGCCTTCTGCTCTTTCTACTGAACTTCGTTACAGAGTATTGGAGAGGGTTTGTGGAGCACAAGTGAGGCAAAGAGCCCAGGTTGCGTATGCCTGCAGGCAGGTTCCAGATCTGTAGTGGAGTTTGTGTCCTACACTTTCCTTAAGACTCCCGCTCACACCCTGCCCTTTCAGAATGAGAAAAAGCAGATTTAGAACATATGCATCAGCGCAGGGAATGTTGTAACAGCAGTGAGCTTAAGCAGTCCCCCTCATGGGGGAAGATACTGGGTAGTTTTTATTTTTGTAGGCTTCCTCACTCCTTGAAGTATGAAGATTTAGCTGTAAAAATCCAAACTGCTTCAGCAATGCCCAAAGGTCTAATTGTTAAAATCCGGAAACCCAGGTCTTGAAATTACCCTGTTCAGGCAAATGAGAGCAAACAGGATATAGAATGGTTAGTTTTCCACAGGCAGACAAAAGGACTGAAACAAAATTAGCCTTTAAAGTTTCGTCACAGAAGGCAGGATAATGAGTCCTTTTCTGCTTAAATGAACTGAGTGTTCTCACAGCAAAAGTCTCATCTCAAAGCTATATCAGTGCTTTCGTAGTCATTATTCTCTGCTACCCACCTTCTGAGATAGCTCATACCTGAGGGAGAACAGAGGATCTTGACACTTATGAGAAGAGGATTTTACCTCGTGGGTTTACAACTAGCACTTGTAAAAACCTGAACTTCTGCCCTTGAAAGTCTTTGTTTGTCAGTCAAATACAGATTGCATGAGGAGCATGACAAAAGCAGTCTCACAGCCATTGTCCACATAGTATTATCCCAGTACAGGAGGACTATCTCTAGTGAGGAGAAGGTAATTATTTTCAGGCACACTAATTCTTGATTTCTATAGTGAAATTGCCAAAGGGGGGTTTCAGTGTATCAATGTGGGTTATAATGGACTTGAGTGCTCCCACATCCCATCTTTTACATATGCTATTCAACAGCTATGGACAGAATCCTTTTGGGTTATACAACATTATCGTGGCTAAACCAGCCTCTCTTCATATGAAATTGAAATACATCAGTCACATTTTTCAGGATTTCATTAATATAGAGAGAATTTAACCCTGTTTAAAAATTAAATGTTATTGTCATACATGCTTTTTATTATATAGCTGTCAGAGATTGTTAGGAAAGCACTGCAGTGACTTTCGCTCACGTCAGTGTAGCCTTATAGACTTATGTCATATTACATATATTAAAACTATATTTTTAAGTTAACTTCTGGAACAATTTTTTTTAAATCTATTATTAATACATAGGGAGAATTGATCTGTATAAAAATAGCTTTGAATTTTTACAATACTGCAGTTAGTGGACGAAAGGATGTGTACTTTTGCCTGCATGAAAATACTTGGCAAAAACACACTCATGAAAAAGCTTATTGGCCCAAGAATATTTTTTGTTTAGTACCTAAAACCTTTGTGAGGACACCTAGAAACATGCCTGAAAAGAGACGGTTCAGGAACACAGCAGAATTTATAGAAAACTGTCATTTCAGGATATAAGGTCAGTTCTGGATAACACAGAATTTTCCCGAAGTGCAGAGAATGCTTCTCCCAAGATCAGTACTACTGTAAAATACAATTGTAAAATACAATTCTAAGAATCATGCCAATTCAATTAAAATGTCCTTTTGGCTTAAACGGTTTGAGTAAATGATTTCTAATTTGCAAAAATGGAAAGGCTAAAATTATGCAAAAAGGTGCACTAATGTATATATACATATTTGAACAACCAGAAGGATTAATTAGCTCCTAGCAGAACACTCTCACAGAGCTTGAAATATGGGTGATCCAGACTCAGGAAGGGAAGTTTTTAATATCCCAATATGAAATCAAATAACTTTTTTTTTATGCATGTTGACAATACTCCTTTTTCTTCACCCACAATTTTGCTAAATTGCACCAGTACTGCGCCCTTGGCAAAAATGTATCCTTCATTATGGAAGTGATAAGTAGTCATATTATTATTCATCGAGATTCCCTGAATGGTTTTTGTTTTGCAAGCGCTAGCTTGCTTTGAAATGCACTTCTCGCTTTGTTTTGCCAATATATTCATTACCTGTGGGTTTTCTGTGTATGTGGGGGAAAGTTTTCATATGACAGACATTTGGGTGGTTTGGATGCTTTATTGCTTTTCTTCGGTACTCTTATATATTTCATCTATACTCCTGCAATATCTCTCTAATTGAATTTGTAAGTCAGAAGTTTAAGTGCACTTTATACGTGCCATCATCTTACTGCTACTTGTTTTCAATTAAGGTAAAAAGCCCATATTTTTGTTTTGCTGATAATGGTTCGTATTTCTGTAATTGTTTGCATTTTCATTTAAGGTTTTGGCACTCTTCTGAAACACTAACTGAAGCCTCAAAACCATTTCAGAAAGAAATGAAGGCTATAAAAGTAGAAATACCTTGTCCAAATTTAGAGACAAAATGAGTATCAGACTTTAGAATAGATGCCCCGGTTTCAATCCCACACCACTGAAGCCTGCAGATGATCTGCCATTGATTTCCTTTGACTTTTGACCAAGCTCTCTATCATCTATCTCTTCTCACTCTTATTTCATGTGGTGCATTACTGTAATCTTGCAGTTAGTGTATGCCTCTGTTATAAGGATCTTCAACTACCTGGTAAAATAAATAAATAAATAGAATTTGAATGGATGGAAGAAACCCTGACTTAAATGCGGGGCACTGCAACCACATCAGGTAATGAAGGAGTGTGCATTTTTCTAGCCACTGCTAGTGAAGGCTGCTGAAGCTTTCTTTCACTTTGCTGGTAAGTCTGCGGCTGATCCTGCCTCTGAGTGACAAACTGTTGTTGCAAGTGGTAAAGAGATAAGAATTTTTTTACCCTGTTATTATTTGACTATGGATTTCTTGAAAGTGTGCATTATTTCAGACATTATGTTGACAGCTTACTCAAAAATAAATTCCTGTCTGTATTTTACATTTAGTCCACAGACTGAATTTGTTGTTTGAAAAGTCAGGTTCTAACCCTTTGGATTGAGTGTATAGTTTTCCATGGATGATTTTATGCCTTGATTACATATTAAAACTTTTAGATTAGTATTTCTACTTTAAAAGCTTACTTTTTAAATTTAAATCCAGTTGTCAGGGTTGTTTTTTTTTTACTTATGAATTTACTCATCAGTTTATGAAAATTTACTTAAGATATGAGCTTTCAATAAGCACTTTTGCCAGACAGTTCATTTGCCAGAATTTCAATTTTGAATAAATAATCTGGCTGGGAGTTTTAAAACAGAGTCTAAAGAGCTAAATACTAAGTTTGCCAATGCACATAGAAAAGTTTTAGGGATATTTATCCAACCCTCTTACTTACATGAAGTATGCAAACCACTGATAGGTTTCCATTCTGGCTCTAAGAAAAAGGAGCTTTTTGTAGCAGATCCCTCTGCAGAAGCAATTGTAAAAGTGCATCAGAAATATAACTGAATCTTTTGAAATCAGTGTGATTTGATTCCTCTCTTCTCTCTAAGACAAAGCACTTGTAGAAGTTAGAGAAATTAAAAGCTTTATTCAACCCAATCTTGGGGAATATGAAGTGATAACTTTAAATCATGTTTTCATAGAGGCTCTTATAAATGGGAAAAGAATATATTCTTGTGAGAGAGAGAGACAAAAGAGACAGGGAAGAAAGACAGGAAATTTTGCAAACATTTGTTCCAAAGCCAGTAAGCCCCCAGTGTTTTATGCTAACACTGTAACTTCTTTGAAGTTCACACTTTCTTAGTTGTATGCTTTCTCTATATTTTGAACACTGGAAGAATACTAAGTAATACTGTCCCACAACCACTTATTATTTACAATAGTAATAAGCAACCCCAAATTTGATTCATGTGATTTGCCAATCTGACATCTTAGCTGTCAGTAAATATTCATGCAGTCAAGCTTCACTTCCACTGATGTTCAAAACATTGATTTTCACCTTTGAATTCTGAGTTATTCAGAAAGAGAACAAAAAAAACACATTTAAGCTTGATTGTTATAATTTTTATTGACATGGATGGTTACCTAAGTCACTCAATCAGAGAGCAGAAACAATGCATGCGACTTACATAATTAACACCCGGCTGGGAAGTAGTAAATGTTTGTGAAAACTCTTTCTGTGCTATTCCTATGGTGAAAACATATTTGGGAGGAAATTCTTAACCATTTAAAACATATGAAAAGTAGATCCACTTTATTCCCTTTTGTTCACTGATCTTTCTCTGGATTAGCAAAATTGCTGGTAGAGATAGCCATAAAGTAGTCTATCACCCTTCTCATTTGCTGCAAATTTTTAAAACAACAGGGTTTCTCCATGTTGCTTAATAAAGACTGAGCTCCCAAAAGACTTTGTGTCTCAACCTTGCAATTGGCAGGAACTAGGAGACACTAAAGCTGTTTGAAAAGAGGCAGCTGCCAGCATCATATAACCTGCCATGACCAGCTGATCCCATTATGCAAACAAGAGCGTCCCCTGGCAAAGAAATCTGGCAGTCTCCAGAGTGTATAGCTGGACTTCAGTTAGTAGCTTTAAATGAAAACAAGAAGTTGCAGAAAGGAAAAGGTGCTGTGTAGAAGTACTTTCGACCTACCCTCTCTCCAGAGTTGGTGGGTGAATGTCACTCCAACCTTTTCCTGGAAAAGGGAGTTACTAATTATGGGCATCAAAGGATTGTCCTGCAAGGCCAGCATGGACTACATGCTGATCTGAGGTGTGAGCTGTCTTTGGAGCGCCTTAGCTGTGACCACACTCACCGTGATCTGTTAACTTTCTTGTGAGAAATACCTTAAAACTGTTTCTGTCTCCTGCGAGGCATAACTGCTGACAAGGAGTGCAAACTTCCCTTGACCCACTGAACTCCAGATGAGCTGATATAAACATTTCAGTGGGGAAATCAGTCACCCACTGCTCCCCCTTCTCAGATTCCAGTAAACAAATTAATACTTAAAGTAATGGTGGCAATAAACAATGTAATTTGAATTAAAAAATCTGAATCATAGGAAAAGGAAAAACAAGTTGTAGTAGAGGTCTGGACTCACTGAACAAGATTCTCTTTTTCCTGCATTGAATAATCTTATCTTTAGATTATATTTCTTAATTATATTTCTCTCACAATCCCATAACTACACAAGTATGATTACCAGAGCTGTTCTAGGGAGTTATACAGGCAATTGGCAGTGTTTTCAACAGACCTCTTGAAAAATCCATCATCAGCATAATTTTGTACAAAAAGTTTGAATTGCTATCAAGAACAAAGAAGCAAATTCCTTACATAGAGTAAGACTTTTTCAATAGAAGCTTTTGCCTCTCATTGCTTCCAACCACTGCTCAGACAGGCTAATGCTAGCACTGCAGGAAAAAACTCATTCTAGCATTTCAGTGTTATCAACATGCATTTTTACTTCTCGCTGTCCTGATCAGTGAAGATGTTTTGTTTGTTTATGCAGCACGACAGGCATCTGGCACCTCACAGAAAAGAAAAATATAAGCAAAAGATCAAGACTCCTGCTGATGGAGCTTTTGGAAACCACTGGAGCACTAACCTCTGGCTCTCCCAGGACATTAATTCAAATTCTGTTGCCACTTAAGCATCCCAAACCAGGCTGTGAATCTGTACACTAAGTATGTCTAAGACTAGGTTCTCCAGAGAACCAATCTTCTTTTGTTTAATGAAAAAAACCCCTGACTATTCTATTATGAAAATAACAAGGTGGGTTATGACAAATTTCTTGAATATGATATAGTAATTTTCCTTTCTTTCATATGAAAAATATGTTCTTCTGATCCAAAATAAAGCCTTCCTAAATATACGAACATCTTCGGTTTTTCTTCCTTCTCGTATTCATAAGTCATAATGTAACAGATGCTGTTCTCTGTAGCTCCAAACTAAAAGATGTTTTGCACTTTCAGTATTTTTTAGATTCTGAAAATGCTGCAGCTGGTGATTTTAAACTTTCCATTTCCTGTCGAAGTTGCTGAGGCTGCAGAATCAGTCTCTGCAATGGTTATCATCTTCAAGTCTGTCCCAGATACCAGTAAACAGGTATATAGTTTCCTAATTTTCTATTTATTCTCTTGTGACTGGAATTAAGGTGGAAATTAGACCTTCTTTATAGATTTACAGCTAAAGATGTAAATCAAGATGTTGGCAAACAAAGCTAAGAAAGTGTACAATTGCACTGGGTGTTTACAAGAAGCCATTTACTGGATTAAAATTGAAGGGATTGTTTAAAAAAATATGAACTGCTAAGTAGTATCACAGCCATAGATTGATATACCATAGCAAAATGCAACCAAAAATCTTGTCTGCTCTGAAAACTGAATGTGAATACGAAATCACAGCCATGGGTAGGAGAGCAGCAGTGAGAGAGGGGACACAACAATTTAGCATTTGACTCTCTGACACTTTAGATACTGTTTCAAATTTTTCTTTATAAGCCTGACAGAACTTCTCTGTAAAAAAAAAAATGTCCGTAGGTCCACTTTGCAAACTCTGGTGTAGACCAAAATAATGAGGAGAGGAAATGGCAAAATAAAGAGTTTAATGGAGACTCTGGCAAGAATAGGAAAATAAATGGATGAAAATATTCTACTAGGAAATGAAGGTGCATAAAAATAGCTGTTGAAGACTTTTATTGCCTAGTAAAACACACAGTTGCTGCTGACAAAATAAAAAAAAATCAAAAAATATTCCCTTTTCAGCCTTCAAGACATTTGGTCTTTGGCTTACAAAACTCCAAAACATCCTCTCCATTTTACAAGTTTTCAAAGAAATTCTTCTGTATTTCCTTTCCCATAGGGAAAAACAAACTTCTGCCAAGGCATGAAATATTTGATATTTCCCACATCTAATTTGCAGTGCAACTAAGAAAACAAAAAGCCAGCTTCTTTTTGAACATTTTCAAGCTTCTGTCTCTCTCTGCCTCCCAGTCTTGTTGCAGAAGGACTGGTCTTATGGATTTCTTGGGAAACTTGCCTCTGACCTCAGTGGTTGCAAGGTTTCATATTCCACCTCTTTTGCTCTTCTATTCACAGGGAATTTTGTCTTCCCTATCTGCTTTTGAGATGTTTGTATTCCTCCCACAACCATCAAAATGCAGGGAAAGGACATATTTCTGAAATGCCCTCATTGCCCACAGCCTCCCTATCTGGTGAAAGAAAAGCAAAGTTGCAGGAGCACTGCTTTGCCTGCATCCACCTGACACTGAGTAGGGGGTGGCACAAAGTGCCTTGTGGTGGGTGGCATCACGCATGGGATGAAGGTGCAAGGTAGGCCAGGGAGCCAGTAGCCAGAAGTCTGCTGGCCAATTTTGAAGGACCACAGGTCTGGTGTCCTGCTGACACATTCCAGCCCTTGCTCTGCCTCAAAGCAAGGGTACTGGGCTGGAATTCACTGGTGACGCTTTCTTTCATTCATCTCTGCTTTGTAGAGGATGGTGACAACCTCCTCTTTGGGCTGTCACAGTTTGAGGAGAAGAGCACCATTTTCCTAAAGCAGCCTGGAGGGGAAACACTATTCCTGTATTAAAGAGGATAACTGTCTTCTAATCACATTCTTTCTGCAGAGCTGATGAGCCAACAGCTGATGAAATAAAGAAAGACATTTGTCTAAAAGTTCAATCGTTCCCTGATTATCACATTTCCTGAAGCTTCCCTCAAAGCCTCAGGCATGGAGTAGCTGTCAGCTTGTGGAACAGCTGAATCTCCATCCGTCCTTCTGTCCACTCAGCTCTATAAGCACACATCACTGACAGTATCCTAGGTCTTATGTGTCCTCCCATGCAGCCTGGTTCTTCTTTTGCTTTTTCCCATTATTTAATGAGTCTTGGATTTGACAACTATTATCCCTTAACAGATGTCAGTAAATAAACCTGATGTGGAGAAATTATCAGGGTATTGTCATATTCAACAAGAAATAAATGAAATCTCTCAAGTCACTTTGATGTCTTAAATATTGGCAAAAAAATGTTAATAGCAAGAATTTATATGATGATTTTGCTGCATCTTCAAGTTAGTCTATCTCTCTAACATCAAGCTGACTTGATGGCCTAAAAACATAGTAAAAGCTACCACACTGAAAAATTCCAATCTCATTTTATGTACTGTTTCATAGTGTCTCTGGATCACTTCTGTGGTTGGTGATGATGTGCTACAGAGGGTTTCCCTCTAAGAAAATCTTCCTATTGCCTCTTTGATATTTATACTGCGACATTAATATTTCAGAGCCACTTTAATTTTTGCAGTTCCACAGGAAATACAGTTTTCATATCCAAAAACCTCTCATAAGCTTTAAGTGCCCTCCTTCTTTCTGTCCTAAAGTTACCCCCAAGTTGTACTTGTGGAAGTATTGTTCTTCAGTGTTTTCTGAATTTGCTTCATTTCGTTTTCTTCCTGAGAGCTGACTGAGTGCTTCTGTGGGGAGAGTATTTTAGAACTGTATTCTTTGATGACAAGGAGGAAATTACTAGTTTGTTTGACTTACCACAAATAGTGGAAAACTTTACACTTTTAATTCAGAAGTCCTGATGACTTCTATAAGAGGTTTGCTAAAATGTTAAATTAAAGGTACTATTTCTAGAATTCTGCTTAATCTGAGCCCACCACAACATACTTGACAGCCCATCACAACATATTTGAGATAAAAGCTTGATGCTGAAGACTTAAACCTGCATGATTAGGTTCAAACATATGCACAGTTAATTCAGGAACCCTTCAATACCTGAAGGGATACACTGGGAGAAC
The DNA here is from genome assembly GCA_034509425.1 of Eopsaltria australis. Taxonomy (NCBI): domain Eukaryota; kingdom Metazoa; phylum Chordata; class Aves; order Passeriformes; family Petroicidae; genus Eopsaltria; species Eopsaltria australis. The sequence goes on from JAVTVJ010002336.1 coordinate 106,364, forward strand.
TCTAATTGTGATTTGTGTCAATATGTAATCTGTCCTGAGTCAAAGCCTCAAAATAAAATAGCCCATTTTTATCTAAAGATGCAAACACTGATGTTTTTGAAAGAGAAAAAAAAACATCATTTGAATCTTCTGTTATTTCAGTAGCACAGAGTATTCCCATGTCCCTGCCAAAGGGATCCTATCCGATTTTGGCCAGGGCATTTAGATTAAAATATTTATAGGTGATCACTATTTATGTGTTCCATATATACAAAATGTGTAATGTGAATTCCTTGGGCCAGATTTGGATGCATGGCTACAGCTCTATATTACACCTACTGCTTGAAGTCACTCATTTCAATAAAATCATTAACTTTAAAAAGTCAGGCTCTGGGTATTTTGAGCAGGTTGTGTAAGTGGCTGTTGAGTGCTATTGAGATTTACGCTTCTGTGTGACTGACCTACTGCATCTGAGCTCTGAGGCTGTCAGCAGATGCTTGTTAACAAAATCTCCTTATGATATATGCTCTAAAACATATTTTGGTAAAATATCCAGTGTTTTAACAATCTGTTTTCATTGCTTTTTTATAATTTTAAAATATTTCCCTTTTAAAATAGTTTACTTAGATATATCCAAATGGATGAAAGTCCTGTCAAAACAAATATTCACACTCAGATTACTAACACCTGAAGCAACAGTTCCTTAGAGAAATGGTGACCTTATTAATGAATTTCAGTGACGCAAATGGTATCACTATGCTACTGCTAGGACTACGTTACATCATTTTCTCAGAACAGTCTAGGCAATGTAAGTCTAATTCATTTTCTGCCTTACTGCCTAGCTGTACCACAGTTTTGTGTTGTAACATACTTTTCTGGCATGTCACTGTTTATGATCAAAAATGTGGAAGAGCCAAGTTTGAAAAAGTTTGATCAAATACAGATTCACCTTCTGAATTTAGCTGTGCATAGCAGCAAAGAAAAAGAAGTGGTGTACTTCCCAGACAGAAGCTTGTGTACAGTGTGAGAGTGCCTGTCAGTATCAGAGAAGTAAAATATAAGAGCACTTTAACTCTCTAAGAGAGACATTACAGTGTTAGGGTACATATTGTAAGACTAAACTGAGAATGCTTGAAAGTGGAAATGATCTTCAGGTGTAGTTCTAATCTTAGCTCTCTTCCACAGCAATACGAGGCTTTCAGTCCTCCACTCTGTGTACCTTTTTATCTATTACACAAAAAGTGCTAGAAGCATTCTCTATGATCAGTAGAAGTAAAGGATTCAAAGGTTGTGCCAATGTAGGAATGAGATTAGATTTTTCCCATATAGAGCTATTCTGAAATCTCTGAGGGCAGGTATGAAAAGCTTGTTGCTCAAAACCAGTGGCAGAGTAGAAAGTGTATCCATTCCTGGATGATTGCAGCATCAAGAAATATCTCAAGAGACAATCGTCTTCCAAAGGAGCCGATTTCCTCAGACCCAGTAAACACCATACTAAATTGACCCAGGCAGGGAGGAATGTACTGTAAACATGATTCCCACAATTACTACTCAAACCTTCACTGAAACAAGAAACAAAGACTTGTGGATAATTTCTTTTGCACAGTGCTTTTCTGTTTGCTGGCCTGGCATATGGCATACCTGTCAGATATGTGCTGATCAGCAATAGATAACAAGAGCAGGTATATGAAGAGAAAGGACGCTTTTGCAACATGGTGAGTGAAGCAAGGTAAATAGTATCATCAGTGATTTTTAGTGTTTTGATTTTTCACAATGAATGCTTCTAATGATCAGAATTCTTCAACTTTCTTATCTCATATTGTCTTCCAATGTTACTTTTTTTTTACGGAGTGTATGGATACGCCACCTTAATTCTCTAAGCATTCAGCATTTTCTTTTTGGGCCATGTTGGTCAGCTCCAATTTGGCAGCCAAGTCACCTGATTTGTGCTGTGCTTGTTTCCTAGCTGAATCCAGGTGTGAGTGCTCCCAGCATGAATACTGACAGATGAGTGTAAAAAATTGCTTCCTCAGAACACCTGCACCTGTCACTGTGTTACTTGTCACTAGATTTTCATTTTCTGAAAATGTTCCAAAATGTTAGGTGAATTTCACTGCAAGCAAATATAAGGAAAGAAAGGTGAATTCAGCTGGAGGAATTTCACTTCCTGTTTTATTTAGTTAGCCTTACAGATCCAGCCTGTGTTCTTCTGGGGGGTCTTGAATTTCATAGAAAGTTTCAGAGAAGAGACACTACAAAGTGTGGCAAAAAGAAAGTTTTATACATTTTAACACCAGAGCGTCCACAGATCTGAACCAAATAAACACCCTGCTTAACTTCTCTGAAATGGGAACAAAACGTCTCTCTTTGCTGCTCATTGTGGTCCCACTATGTGAAAGAGGAATAGTCTTTACTGAGAATTTCAGAGTTGAGGCCAAGATTGAGTTTATAATGGAAAACAAGTTTCAACCTTAGCAATGCAGAGCCAGTAGCCTCTCCATAATACAACTGTCAGTTCAATTTCTGTCAGCGACACAAACATGGAATTGAAATAAGTGTTAGACTAGGATTTGGATGAAAGTTTTAATCAGATGAGCACCTGCACTCCAAGTCTTATTAAACCGTTGAGACTGAAATTGTGTGTGAAACATTGCCATCCAGTGGCTGCTTGTACAATTTCCAACCTGCCACAAAAACATTTGTGGAAGAGAAAAATATTGCAGATTATGTCATTCCTATTCTCTTTTACGAAGCCACGGTGGTCTCTGCATTAGCATCACAATTCTAGATAGAAAATTCAAACAGTGATGGACTGAAGTTCCCTGACATTTTCATTTTAAGTAAACATTTGTTTCTTGTAACAATGCATGGTATCAAAATTTATGTCTCAGAATAATATTTCACTACTGTTTATCCATCAGCAGAGAAGTTTGCAACTAAAGGTTGAAAGCCCAAAGGAATGAAATGTCAAAGGCCATGTAGCCCAGATCCTGAAAGCACAAGAAAACATTATTTTTCTAGCTGAATGACATTGCTCACTCCCTTTTATGCCATACTGTGCCTTGGGTGTCCTGGTATTTCCTCCTTTCTTGACAGATCCACTTCTGATTTTTTTCCTTGTAGGGGTTTGAAACTTTTGAAAGCTGCACATGCTGCTGCAGGGAACTAACTTTTGCTCTATCAAAGAAGAGCTAGAGCATGACTGATAGTGACTTTTCTTCTGCCACCTTGTCACCCACACTCAGCATTGATCTGATGGGAACAAATTTGGTCTTTATTAAGTCTTCTGTCCCTCTGCTACCCTGGGATTTTCAGATGGCCAGAGTGAGGCACAGCAGCAGAAATTCAACCAAGGGCTTAATTCCTGTGGAGAACACTGCTGGTTATCAATAAAAGCATCTGCAGCAGCAGCCATATTTTTGCAATGGGAGTGCTAATCCAAAGGAAATGAGATTGAGCGTAGCTGTATGAGTTATTTCTATGACTCACTTCGTTTGAGTCATGGCCCACGCTAGGTGGAAATTAAGAAGCTCTGCTCCTATTCCAGGTCCATAAAACACTGTGGTTCTACTTTTTTATCACCACATTCATCTGATATCCACCAGGTTTTGTAGATCTGTTTTCTCATCCTGCTCCTGTTGCTATGCCTGGAATCCCATGACAATGAAGCCTTGATCCCCATTAAGGAAAGCTGATGCCCACAACCATCATCTCACCCAGAGCTTGTAGCATAAGATTAGAGCTTGTTCCTCAGCTCTACAGAGTTGCAGCATTCAGACTGGATGCTACAAAAGGACACAAGACCTTTGAGAATAGACATTTGCTCTCTCTGTGATACCAGGCTCATTTTTATATGGCAGCTAAGTTAAAGGTCATACTTATTACTAAAGATAAGAGAATTAGTAAAAAAATGTAATTTACTTTGTTAAAAATAAAAGTAACTACAGGATTGCAATACTCAGGCAAGTAAAAAAAAAGAAATTAGAATCTTTTAAATAGACCTGAACTCCCAAACTATTTCAAGGTTTTCCTTTTCAAAGTTTGGCCCTGTCTAGCCAAGCTCAGGAACAATCTGACAATCCTATAAAATCCTATAAAATATATAATGGTATTTATTAACAGAATAAATCAAAAGGACACATATCTCTGGGACTGATTTATGAAGCATTACCTATCTTATAGATTATTCAGCTATGCATCTAAAGAGTCACATACACCAAGCAGTAACCCATCGCCTCCCATAATGAAGAGGAACCCATGAGTCTTCCTGTAAATCTGCAAAACATCAGAGGATTATAGTATTTAAACAAAACATCAGAGCCTTTCAGGCTCTCTGCTTTCTTTGCTTTGCTAATTAACATTTATGTAACTCATTGTGTTACCTAGCTGCAACAGGGAGCTGGCACACTAATCCATCTAGAAGGTGACCCCTGTTGTGTGCTATGCAGATTGGGATATTGATATGCTGTTGTGGACTGCAAGACATATCTGTTTCTGTCCCTTGCCTGTCATTTGTAGAGACAAAGGGAGGAATGGCTGAGTGTTTAACAAGAGAGTTTGATCCCACTGTATGTCCAGGCTAATGCAGGCAGAATAAGGGTGGGATAACCATCCTCACTTAGACATTGTGGTGATTGGCTTCGATGCCCGGCCTACGATTGATCCGTGCTCTGAGAGACTTAGTTAAATCAAAGCTCTAAATAGATACAGCTTTTGTGATTGTTAATTTTAAGGCTGGATTCAGTGTTTTTCAGCTGCTAGGCTTATCTTTGCTCCCTCTGCATTTGACTCTATATAATAATCAAAATCCCTTTGGGAGCTGTGACTTACTGCAGTCAGACTCACTGCAGTTATGGAGGCCCACAGAAAAGACCAACACTTTTTCTTAAGTCCTCTAGTCTTATTGTAAAGGCATCTGAAATGATGATCACTATAAATATTTTTCAGCAGGATTTACTCTGCCATGAAAAAAAAGGCAGGTGTTAAAGCTATTAGAAGTACGTCAAAAGTTTGCCACTTAATACCGGACTAGAGGTATGTTTACCAATGATAACACCAAAAATGAGGGAAAAAAGTTCTGCAGGAATTAGGATTTGTCAGTTTATTTCAGAAAGTTTGGGATCATTTGGGGAAAACCAATTTTTAGAAGAGAAGGCTGTATGAAAGCAGCATTGCAGCAGTCAAGACTCTCTAAATCCAAAATGTAGGAAACCTTTCTTGCATGAAATAGTGTGTTTCAGTTTCTAGTGATATCTTTTAAAGAGTCAGTCAAAGATTAGAGTGTACTTGCCCTGGGATCCCCAGGTGACAGCAGAAGTGTGGACAATGACTTGTAAAAAGCCATCATTCACCTGCACAGATCCTGGGCAGAACCAGGACTTTCCTGCCATTTCCAACATACCATTTAAAATATGCACCTGAACATCTTCCTTGTTTAAGCCTGTCAAAGAAACAGGAGTAATAACAGATTTGACAGCCTGTTTATCACTACATACAGATTATTCTCATCTATATTATACCCCATCAAAACAGTGCTGAAAATTCTTCTGTCCCCATCTCCAAAAGCCCCACCACCTAGTTTATTAATTCAAAAAGAGCTTTGCACTGATTTCTAGTAATGAGTTTTTCTCCTGCAATTGCTACAGTGGTCTTTGGAGCAGCCCAAATTTTGTAACCTATTGGAGTGGGGGTAAGGGAGTTAAAAACCAGAGAGATGCAAATTAATTCTCTGGAATGTTTTGAAGTGGAGTTTGAGTGTAGATTTCCAAGAATGTGCTCTTTTAGAGAAAGAAGTGATTTTTGCTGAGAGCAGTGAGTATTACTGATTTACTGAAGTTGATATTGACAAAGCTGCCTGGTTACAGTCCTAGGCACAGAATTATTTGCCTTCCAGGCTGCCAACATTAAGTCCTTCAACTCATCTCTATTTACTTCAGACACAGTCCAGGAGGTAGGAAAAGCAATGCAGACTTTCAAAACGAAGTCAAGACACAAACAAACTGAGAAGACAATGATTACATTCACTAGCAGTTCCAATTTTCACAGGTTTGTTCCAGATGCCACAAGTCCATGTTCAGATCCTATGGAAGAGGATTCAGGGGAGTATTGCTGTGTCTCAGAGAGAAGTGGGTTGTCACGCAAGCAGTTCTTTGTAGGTTGTGTTTATTGTGGGAACTGACCTGGTAGAGTGAAAAACCTGGTAGCTTGATTTTTTCCTGATACTTAACCAAACTAGTGTTTGCTGAAACTTCGGCTGCCATTTTCCTTGGTTTCTGGTGATGAGCAGTGAGAACAATTGATCACTGTCCTCTTTCCTTATAATAATCTTTTAAATTTTACTGAGTTGAAAGGTTATCAGCATTACCTCTGCCCAGTCATAGTTATTTCTCTTCCAAAAGATAACAAATCCTTTCCTCTTTCATTTCTCACAGATAACACTTTTAAAATGCCTCTGACTATTCTCATTGCTCTTTTTGGGCATTCCTTCCTTTTAATGTCTGCTGCTTTGACCTCTCCAAATAATGTCACACCAGCATTGCAAAGAGCAAATTCTGCTCAGTTCGGTGACACTCTTGCTAATACATCCCAGAGGGAGATTGATTTTCTATACCACAGCATCTCACTGACTGACTTTTTTCAGTTTATGACCCGGTATAAGCACCAGACCCTGTTCTGCAGCTCTGCTGTCTTGCCAGGCATTGGGTATTTTGTGCTTGATTTCATCTTATTGTCATCTTCTACACTTTCTTCTACTAAACTTCACTTAAGATCATCAGTTTCTCCATCCAGGTTGGCTCTGCATTTGGTACAAAGCCAATAATTACAGTTGCAGGCACTGTTTTTACCTGTAGAGATTCTGCTGCTCAGCAAGTGTCCTAGCAAAACAGAACCAAAGCTGGAGCTGGGCTCTTCAGGACTGGGGTCACTCATTAAGGGAAACCTCTCAGGAGCATGTAGAGGAGAAATAGCAGTAATGTTAGAAATGTAACACTCTCCATGACTGTATTTATTTTCTTTTGTTATTAGTCTAGGAGCAAAAATAATTAGGAAAACCACCCAAACCCCACCTGCGTTCTTCTGCTGGTGATATCCCTCAAGTGCTTTGGTCTTTCAGATATTAACATCTGCCTGCAAACTAAGGACTGAGTCCCATGCACGCTCAGGTCACAGCTAAGCTGATCCCTTTTAGCTGGCAGCCTTCTGAAAGCAGTTCACACACCAGTGGAAGAGAATGTCATAGTCCAGGAACATCTTTGTAGCTCGATGGACCTACCAGCTCTTGCCAGCACTTTATTGTACTGAGTAGGACAGGTTGCTTTTGAAACTGTTGCTAAGACTTGTAGATACCAAATTAGACCTAATGTTCAACTTTTAAAACTGTGTTAACCTGCAGATGCAAAAATTAAAAATAATGCATTTGTTGGATTCTAGGAGAATGGAGCTTCCATCAAGGACCAATAATGGAGAAAATATATTCTTGAACTTCTTGAAAAGATACAAGTTGAATAATGTTACTGTAATAGGCAGGAATCAGTTTAAATTACGTCCGAAGTGGTGCTGCTAGTAAAATGCCTGCATAGATACCCTTGTCACAGCAGATGACATGAGTATTTCACAGTGCTGAAAGGAATGTTCTGTTTCTCCCAGCAAACTGCCCAGCAAAAAAACCACACTGTTTACTGAAGTACTTAATACATTTGAAGTACACTCACTCAAGGCTAAAGCAAAGTATTTTTCTCCTCTGACTCATCCTGACCTCTTTATACTTTCTTTAATAATAGCAACCTTCAAGCATATCCTGTACATAAGAACTTCAGCAAAGTCTGTTTTACCCAGTGGGTCTTCTTTTATAAAGACAATTCATAAAGGAAAAGTTACATGTATGTTTCTTTTCATTTATAAACTGTGCCACAACTGAGTTTTTCAAACTGTGTTACACTGGCCTAAGGTCCTATGAGTGAAAAACTATTTAGAACTGCATTTTACTTTATTACAGAGAACACCCCAGGCATAGGCAGGGGATTTCCCACATTATCTCTGTTTCTCTTGACTTCTTTTCATTTACTGTCTAGAGCAGACAGTAAAGTATTCACACATAATACCATTCTCCTTTTAATTTCCTACAGCTTACTTTGGAGTGTGGCTATTGTTGAGGATATTGTTGAGAATTCACTGTAGTTGATAACAACTGAAATTCCAGTCAAGCCAAAGGAGAACACCTAATTTTGCTGCAGGGAGGGCCTTAATAGGCCCCATGAAACAACGACTCAGACACTTCTTGATATGCCTGCTTTGCACACACACCATCACTGCTTCTAGTTAGAATGTGTATTAAGAATGGTATGAATTCTATTTTATGGATCAGTCATTACTAAAAAAAAAATTACACAGCATTAGGCAGCAGCCACTTTCAAAAATGTCATTATCACAACTGCTGGATTAATCTAAAAAGGAATACCAAAGTGATTCATTTGTATTAAGGGGGACTAGGCTGCAGGCTTTGATTTCAAAAATCAATGTTTTTATACACAGAAATAAAACAAATGTATTAAAATGCTTGCCACAAAACAGTCTCACACAGTTCTGGTGACATGTCATTAACACCACCAGTGGACAAGAAGAGCTCAGTCAGTGGTCCTTCCCAGCCATCCATACCCATTCAGTCAATACTCTGGGACCAGCAGCCATGGCACACATCTCCTGAAAAATTACTGTGCAGGCTCAAGTATGCCAAAAGGCATATCTGCAGTACGTGGGGAGTGTCATTCCCATAGATCTGTGTTATAACTTTCTGGGAGATTCTTGCCCATAGATGAGGCAGCAGCAGCATCTGTGTGGTGGCTCTCAGCCATTGCACTTCAGACTCTGGTACAGCAGCCTAAACTCCTGTCACTGAACTGTGCAAACTAATGTATCAGGCTTTAAACCAGCTAGGAAGCCAAAACATACCAAATCCTGAGCTGTACTGGCCCACCAGTGCACTGGCTACGGCAGCTCCCACATCACATGGGCAAGGCAGACAGCCCCAGGCAACACTTCTGGAACAACCACAACAGCTTTGTCTGCCGTGGAATTGATAACACTTCATGCTTTAGACTCCTGTGCTATTTTGGTAGTAAAAGATAGCAAAGGCTACAGAGTGGATGGAACAGAGGTCAGGTTGAAGGTGAGCTAAATTAGTGTATTATTTCCCTACCGGCAGTTCAGTGTGAAGCATTGTTTTTTCTGTGAAAGCACAGACTCAAACTGCATACAACTGTGCCCTGCAGATATTTGGATTCTGTCTAGCTTTGATTCATAGGTTAAATGTATTGCATAACACACAGAACCTGCTATACAAAACCTGAGACAGAACTGTCTGATTTCACACATTCCTTTCAGTATAAATGTGCGAGACACAGAGAAAGCCATTCCCAAAGTTACTGGGATATGAGATAAACCTAAAGATACATTTAGGCCATGACTGTGCAAAATATGTCTATTTTCTGTTGCAAATGTGATTAGACATGCGTTAAATATGTGGATATTGTTAGATATGGTCTGTATGTTAAGAAAATGGGCAATAAAAGACTAGCAGAGAATCTACCACTCTCTGCAGCTCAAAGAACTTTAGTTTCATTGCAGTTTGGTCTGATTTCACATTTGTTTTTCACATTTGTTGCCCTCTTTGACTTAGCAAAAAACCACTTATTGATTGCTGTTATTTTGCCCCAGTGTGAAATACACAATATCTCTCTCTGAGGAGAGAAATGTACACAACCTGCAGTAGAAGCAAATTGTGCAGACTGAAAGAAAAAGGTTAAAAATATAGTCTCTGGAAGAAGGAAGTAAAAGTAGTCCTGGAATTTAAACTGTTCATGGAGAAAAGCACATGTGGTTTTGGGGAGCCTACTCAATAATAAATGTAGAGGACAATAAACAAGGACTTGTTAGTGGGGTAGTCTTTCCACCTGCAAAATAAACTGAAAAATTCTAAGTTTAAAAATGCAGCTCAAAAATTGATGTTCAAAGATCAAAGACAAACCAAGGAAATGTTACGTTTCAGTGTCATATAAAGAGTTCTAACAGTAGCAAAAGGGTAAAAACATATATATATATAAAGCCTGTAAAAGGAAGTAGGAGAAAATGCTTATAAAAATCCTAAAACAAAATTGTCTGTTTTGCTGTGTCCACACCAGTATCAGAGGCAAATGTTGTTTGTCTTCTTTAAGCTACATACTGAAACTAAATCCTAGATGGAAGTAGACTGAGAATATTTTTTTTTATTAATATCCCTGTATATATTTTTACAGACAGATTAATAACAGCTCCTACCTCTTCAGCAGCCTAGCTAAATCTGTACAGAATTCTGAAGAAAAGTTCAAGTTATTTTATGCTGCAAGGATCAAGGTTTCAAGGTAGGCAGTAGCAATTTTCATCAGAAAACTGTCCTACAATTTCTGTCCACAACTCTCAGCTGCACAATGCCGCAGGAGCTGGCCATGCTGCTAAAGATACATCACGTCAGCAAAATTCACGGCCACTAATTGCATTACTGGTGCTCCTGTAATTACTTCTGCCCTACTGTGGTAGTGCCTGCAGCCTCAGGATCTCATTACATTCAATATTGTATAAGAATATGAAAATTAGATGGTCAGGTGTTTACATCATGTTAATAGAGTCAGTGGCAAAGGGTGCAAGGAAACAGTTAGGTGGTCATGCTCACTGATATAAAAGGTGTGCACAGAACAGTGGATATCATCCCAATCTTGGGATTTGCAGCAAAGAGAGTAGAACAGGATTGTGGTGTAGAAGTTTAAATAAAATACTTTTGGACAGAAAATTACACAATGTAGCAAAATATCTATTTATATTATAGTGAGCTGATATATCAAAACAAATTATTAATTTCAGTCATTAAAACAGTAAAGTGCACATCTGTTTACTCCATCTACAGAATTAAATTGAGACAAAACATGAGGGCCTACATTTTCCGTGTTAAGTCTTTGTCAGATCCATAAAAAGCAGACTTTACCAAGTTCAGCCAGCATGCCCTTCATGTGACTAATCTCACCTTTCTACAGTAGAGTGTCAAAATGCGGCAGCTGACCATACATATCTATTTTAAGAAATAGATATAAAACAGAAAAATCAGCTTTATTGTGGTAGACTTTGAAGAAACACAATGTAGATACTCCTTAACCCAAAAGGGCATATGAAGAATGTGAAGAAAGAACACAGAAAGGTAAGTGCAGGTTTAATAAACATCTTTTAAAGTGCAGAGCAGGGCTTTCTACTACTAGCTCCCAGAAAAGCCCAGTATGTTTTTCATTGCTGTTCCTCCATTTTGCTCTTTTCCTCCATCCCTCTGTAGCCCTGATTAAAATGACAGTAATTTTTGACTGTGTGTTTACCCAGATTTTCCTTTTGGACGCATTTACCTCTGAGGATTTGCTGCATTTGGGATTCCATATGTTTTGGTAGGCAGGACTCATGGGCACTGTACAAGCTGTGAGCAGGAATCTCAGTGATTCCCCATAATGTGAGCATACCATGCCAGTCCCTGTGTGCTGTCCGTGCAGCACAGATTCAGTGTGTCAGACATGAGTAGAAACAGTACTTGCAAGACTCTCTTGTCCAAGGACATCCCAGGCAGGCACCTGGCAGTCCATTCCTGATAAATTATTGCTTTTTTGCTCCTCATGCTGCAAGGTGTCCGATGCCTGTCAGTGTAAGGACAGCAGGACAAATGCAGACAACTGGTGACACCACCAGCTCTGATGAACTTCTGTGGGCAGACAGCCCCAGGGACTCACTGCTCATCTCTCCTTAGCCAGGCCACCACACAGCACTGCCTCCAGTATGTCCCAGCTGCCTCCTGCCCCTGGTTACTCCTGCAGCACGTGAATGGGCCCATCCAGCCTAGTCTCCTTTCAGCCTGATCCCATTTCATCCTAACCCCACTCGGCTCAAAGGCCTGTAAGGCCAGCCTGGGTAAGGCTTGTGTGACCACACTGCAGGCTCCATTCTTGGTTCACAGTCATATTCATAGAATCACAGAATGATTAATGTTGGGAAAGACCCTTAAGGTAATTGAGTCTAACCCTTAAACCAGCACTGCCATGTTCACCACTAAAACATGTCTCCAAGTGCCATGTTTATGTTTATTGAACACGTCCAGGCATGGTAATTCCATCACTTCCCTGGGCAACTTTTTTCAATGTCTGACCACTCAGTCAAGAGATTTTTCCTAATATCCAATCTAAACCTGCCCTGGTGCAACTTGAGGTCATTTCCATTTGTCCTACCACTTGTAATTTAGGCAGAGAGAGATCTTCATCTCCCTAAAACATCCTTTCAGGTGGTTGTAGAGGGCAATAAGATCCCACCTGTGCCTCCTTTTCTCCATGCTAAACCCCAGCTCCCCCAGCTGTTCCTCATCAGACTTGTGCTCCAGCCAATTCACCGGCTCCATTGCCCTTTCTGGACACACTCCAGCACCTCAAAGTCTGTCTTGTAGAGAGGGGCCCAAAACTGAACATGGTATTTGAGGTGCAGTATTCAAATCACTGAATGCCAAAAGCAGTCAGCTCGAGAGGCTTTGACATGCTCCCTGCCTTGGGTTACATTTCCAAGGCAGGTTTTTATCCCTGTGTCCTGATGCAAGTTGCACACTGTCCACTACCTTACTGACACAAAACACCCTCCACGTGGTGCAACTTTCATAGAATCACAGAATAAGCTGAACTGGAAGGGACTCATCAGGATCATGGAGTCCAATTCCTGGAGCTGCACAGGACACCCCAAGAGTCACACCATGCGCCTGAGAGCATTGTCCAAACCCTTCTTGAACTCTGTCAGGTTTGGTGCTGTGACCACTGCCCTGGGGAGCCTGTTCCAGTGCCCAGCCACCCTCTGGGTGAAACATCTTTTCCTTATATTCAGCCTAAACGTCCCCTGACTCAGCTTCGTGCCTGAATTTTGATGAGGCTGCTGACTGTGGCTCCCGGATCTAGGTCAAGGAGAGACTAAGTCTCTGTCAATGCACACCCATTGCAGAAAGGTGGTTTTTTCATAAGCGCTGGGCTCCCGCAGGGCTCTCTGTCCAGCGAGGCTGGGCACGTCCGGGGGATCCCCGGCGGGTGTCCGGGCCGGCAGGGCCGGAGCGGGCGAGCTTCCCTCGCTGCCCACGAGGTGTCCTCCCGCAGCCGCACAAGCCCCGCAGCGCCGCCCGACAGCGGCTGCCGCGCCCGGCACGGAGCCGCATGAACTCCTCGGGTTCGTGGGGTGATGATCTCTTTCCCCCGCTGTAGTCCAGCTCCGGTGTCCGTGTGCTGAAACACGGGCAGCTCTGGCTGGCGGGCTGGGCCCGGCAACGGGCTCTATGCACTCCCCGGAGACCGCAGGGGTTGTCTCTCTCTGGGCTTTGGACATCCGATGAGATAAATGAAAGGCTTTATCCTAGAAACAGTAAGCGGACAGAGAGCAAATAGTATACTTAGCAAAATGTTAATCGTATTATTTATTTATTAATTGTCTCTGATTTCCATTCATGACAAGATTTTGCCGATGAGGCTGGCAGGCACCCTTCCAATTCCTCTATGCTGCCCTCAGCCAGAGAGACAATAATTTCTGTATAAAACCAGAGGCAACATGTGACAGGCAGAGGGTGCAGAACAGAACAAACCAAAGAAATGCAACTGTTCTGTACATGGGGTCATATCACAGCCAGAGCACAAGGGTGACGAGAAAAGCCATGAGAGTGTGCTGAAGGTCAGTGTCAGCGTGGGGCACCATCTGTTTTAAATTCCAGTTTGAAGCTAACACTGCTTGGCCTCTGTACTCAGCAACCGGAGTTCTCTGTCCCCACCGGCAGGTACAAGTGGGCAGAGGAAAGTACATCAGTTGGTTTTGGATATGGTCCAGTGAGCCCAAGCCCAAAATGGATGACCTCCACTGACTGTGAACTGATCAATTTTATGTATTCAAACAAAAAAAAAAAGGCAATCCTGCCTAACCTTTCCAGATTATTCTCCCACAGCTATGGAAATGTCACCACATTCTATTTATCTCCAGTGCAAAGTTCACATGTCATTACACGGTATTCACAGCACTGGCCTTCTTTAAAAAACTTATTTGCATTCAAGGATAGACAAGGGAATATATATGGTACTAAAATAGTAAAATATGTCCAACTGTTTTATAATTTGGGAGTCAAATATCCTTCACTAACGAGAAAAATGCAGAAATGTGGTTTAGTTATCCCAAATTTAAACTAAAATTTGAATTCAACTTTAATATTTCAGCCATAAAAGACCAGTAGTAGCAGCACTTACACAGATGCAAGAGCATTGTAGGCAATACGAAAATGAACAATTTAAATACTAGAAAGATAGAAGGGGAAGTTATAAAATTGTGAACATTAAAGACATTCATTCTAGTCCCTGGTATCCCAGTATTAAATCCCACATATAATTAACCATTAAGGATCATAAGAAATTTTCTGAAGAAGTACTTTCCAAACTCTTCATTGAGAGAAGAACTTCATGGCCTAACACGAACTCTGGAAATTTTGTGTCTAATGAAAGAAGCAAAATCCAGATCAGAAGTGAGAAACCCCTATATACTCTTCTACTTCTCCAAACAGGCTCCTACATTTGTAAAAATATAATTCTGCTTGTTTTAAACACTAATATCAAATCAACTCTGTCTTTATACATTCATAAACTTCTGATTACCAGAAGCCAGGAGCATATATTAGGAACTGCAATTCTACACATGCACTCGTCTCACATTCCTTTCCAACTTCCTACTGTACAAGCTGCCACATTTTGGCCAATCAAGAATTAAAATTCTTATGTTACTGCCCAGCACAGTTCAAGGAATGTCTGATAATCCCAGCAGGATATTCAGTGTAACTGTGTGGTGGCTGGGAAAGCAGCACGAAGTTAGAATAAACCAGTGGCCAACAGCCTCAAGAAAGTGAGCAGCTCTCTTTTGATAATTGTTGCTCCTCTCCTGAGGTTACGCACTGCACTCTTCCTCCTGACACTTTATAGGATGTTTTAGATAAGATGGGGCAGGTCCTGAAGCATCTTGAATATAGTCACCATTACAACAAACTGCGCTGAACACTGTGGAAAATGCTTATACAGACAGGAGGTCAAGTCTGAAAGGGGGCACTGATCCATCCTGTATTAATCAAATTTTCTTTCTTTGCAGGTTAGAGTACCTAAATACTGAAAGTTTCAAGTCCTAGTAAACACAGTGCTGTAGCCTAGCCAAGAATTACATCATTGTGTCACTTTAAAAGACAGTTAGAGCTTCAGCGGAAAAAAAAGCTCATCCTAGGTAAGTCATACAAATACCACCTTAGCAGTGTAATTACAGTAGTGTAATTGTGTAGACAACTATTTAAGTTACTTTTGTAAGTGTCTGTCATTTTATAAAACTCTTTAGTATAAAACAACACTTAAAACAATGCTTTATAGTTTCAAAATACTATAGCAGGAGGTTGTGGTTTGGCTGCCAAGCAAATTACAGAGATGAGTGCTCTCCTTGAATAAGAATAAAGGAGAATAAAGTTCAATAGCAAGCTTGTTAAGGGAATTGAGAGTTGTTGTTTCACAGCTTCTGACCCTAGATCTTTAGAGTCACTGTTCAGAGAAACAGAGAAGATGCTTTGCTTGTGCTTTGTCCAAAGGCGAATACAACAATGTGAAACTGCGAGTCTTAAACGCAGCAAGCCAGAGATGGAGAGAGCAGGACAGGGGTGTGTATGTCCCCCAAAACTCCTGTGAATAGCATCTACTAATGCAAGCATTCTTAAATTCCTTTCAAAAATGGTACAAATGCAATGTGGGATTTCTATTTGGTTAGTCCATACCATGCTGCTGGCGGCATTTTCCCTTGGTCAGCATTTCCTTGACTGGTGCTGAATTTCTCATATGCTCTTTTTTCATGTCTAAAATAGGTAGGGTTTAAGAAGCCCTGTGCAGATAGCATAGGAAAAGGGAAGCTAATGCTGTACACATACATTTGCAGACATTACTGCCTAGTCACAGGAATTTTTTGCTGAAATAATGTAAAAATCCTCTTTGCTTTCAGACTAAAAACTCAAATTGTCACAGCAAAGAAATTTTAAAATCACGATTTTTGAAAGTCCAGGTCTCTTTGTGTTTTTAGCTTTCCACAAAGTTCCCTCATATTACCCAAGCCTTGCTACACCAATGTTTGAGGTAGCTGGTCAGTTCAGGGCTGAACACTAAGGATTTCTCCTCTGCTGGCTCCTGGCAGTCCTGAGGTTTGTAAAAGCTGAGACCAGAAAAGCCGAGTTTGCAAAGAGCCACATGCCTGGCTCCAGAGCTGTGGGTTCTCAACTTGGCATTGTCCCTTGCCCCATCAAGCTGGCAGATTCTCCTCATGCCTCCTCAGCAGACAGTTCTCTTCAATTTTTGCTAAAACATATTCCCACAAAACACTCCAATTTTGATAAACCAGCACTTTTAGATGAAAAATAGTTCTACCTAAAAATAAACTAGCTTCAGCTTTGAGATCTGTTGATCAGTTAATTGTATCAGCAAGTGCTGACTTCAAAGCTTAGATATAAACACCTCTTTAATACCCAACCAAGCTCTGCTAAGAAGAAAGGATGATTTATAGAGCAATGCAGAAGCTGGCAGAGCCTGAGGCTTGAGATTAAACCCTATCTTAATACTGGTTGATAACTCTGCATCTTATGACACCCAGAAGGGATGATACAATGCAGCAGAGAGGGACCAGGGGCTTTTGGTCATGTTGTTTTCTGCTCCTGTTAATTATCCCCTAGGTCAAGGTGTATGTACTCTGCATATGCATCTGCTAATGGCAGAATCTGTTACAGTCACACTAAAACCATTTTGCAATGTGACCTGAGTAATAAGATAGGGCAATGTTACATCTTGTTTCACAGAGAATGTCCTTCTGTTTGGATTCACTTCACCAATTACATTCTAAATGCTTTTATCACGCTGTATTGACGCCTAAAAGTAAATTCTTAAATTCATAGCTTTCTTTCTCTCCCATTTCAACTAAACTGGGTGGGGGGTGGGGGGTTTGGGGGGGGCAAGGGGAGACAGGCCTTTTTATGGGGAGCAGTGACAAGCTATTTTTCTTAGAAACAGTTAAAAGTAACACCTGGAAGATTTAAAGTTCATGCCACCTAGCCACCATGTGTATTCTATTCTTAACACCATGAATTTGAAGTAGGGGAAATGCATCAAAAGCAGCTGAATATGTGACCCCTGACTGCCTTCAGTTTTATGCAGCCCTGTACAGAAGAGGGAGCACAAAGGTACTGCAGCCCTTGGCTCCAGCAGACACCAAAGTCTGGAAGTGTGTGAAAATGTACTGGCTTCATATTGACTCAAAAGCATAGGTTAGACATAGATGGTACTACGAATGTGAGCATAGAGTTCTAGGGCAGTTGTTGGAACACAGATTTAAAAACTCTAAAATATTTCTGTGAACTGCACTGATCAACTGCAGTTGTGCAACTCTCTGGCTCCATGTCTAATTGCTGGCATTGTCTGTTTGGATAATATGCAAAAGTCTACTCTACAAAATGTATCCTAATCATCCAACATTTTAAATTGGTTTTAACTTCAATATAAATGAAATTAAAATTTAATTTGGCAATATCATATTAATAATATACAATATCTGTTATACATATTATTCAATGTGCAGAATATTTCAGAGTTTTCAAGCAGCATACCAAAACCTCCATATTACAAAAAGCAACTCCCCTGATATCTGAAGAGAGGGGACGTCAGCACTGTTCCACAGACAGGTGGTTACATTAGACCCACAAGGTCCACTCCTTCTCCCCGCTGAGGCTGGGTTAGATGGACAGCTGAATCCTTCTGTAGTCTTCTGTCCCATCAGATCGCTGCACAGACTCAGTGCCACTGCTAATCCATAGCACACTGCATGACACAGTTACAGCACAGCAACTTCACTTCAACAACTCATGGGGATTCATCCATCATGCCCAAGGCTCTCAAGTCCCATTTGGACAGAGGATATGAATTATGAGAAGTTTGTGAGCCTAACTCACTAATGAGCAATTTCCCTAGCTGAACACTAGGCAAAGGACAGGAGACATTCTCTGTCCCAAACTGTCCTGCCGTTCAGCCTACCCACAGGTGCTGCGCTGGTCTAAAGGCTGGAGTAATCACTTTGGGGACACTATCTAGAAAAAACTCAGAGGAATTTGATAAGTTCTCTGGCCCCTATCATCACCAAGTTTGTCACAAGACTATCTTCTTCAATTCCTACAAGCTGTGACAAGGCAGTAAGTGCTGCTTAGGTGACACTTACATGCCAAGGCACTTCGAGATAGTCCACAAGTAGCCTACCTTACCCTCATTTCACAGCAAAGCTACATCACCTGCTGCACCTGCTGCAATCATAAAGAACTGCTTGCCCCAAAGCATACTTTGATCTCTGTTACTACTTTTTCCTTTTCTTATGCAGAAATTTTTCTTTCTCCCAGATCTCTCCTAACTTCTGTGTTAACTACAGAACAATTTAACTATCCCTCTGCAACATCTCTGAAGCTATGACAACATGCAGAGATTCAAAAAAGGGAATAAAATCTGGTCCAGAGAATGGGAGAACTGTTGAAATTATGGTGTTATGTTTTGAAATTCTCCTTGAGGAAATACATTGCTGAGAACACCAAATATATGTGCTGGTTATTTAAGAACTCCCTGCTTACATATCTTTGCCCCGGCCAGTTAATCCTTAGATTTTTATTAAACACTTCTACTTTATTGCTCAAACCATGTTAAAACTCAATTGGCAATGTTTCTTATTCACATATTTTTAGTTACCCTATTTTTCTCTTCCTCCAGGCCAAATGGGTTGAGCCATAGTGCCCCATTCCACTAACCTCAAAAACAACCCATTCCTTTTTACATCTTCATTTTTTTTCCTGTTATTGTGCAGTTTTATCCTGTTGAGTTTTTATTCCCCTCCAGCTAACAAATAATTTTTCCTGAGCACCAGCATTACATAGGCTTGAATCTTGAGGTAAATGTAATAACTCCAAAGAGTTTGTGGTTGTGTATATCTGTGTTCTGAGGCCTTAAACTAGAAATGAGTACCAAATTTAGATCAGATCAGCTACACAAATCAGCTTTTTATTTAATGTTTTCCCAGTATCCTGAGTATCGGAATATCCTGTGGTGGCATATGCAATCAGTAGAAGGCAGTTATGTCTGTAAGACTCACTGTAGGTTACTAAAAAACAGAAAGAACATGCTGAGATCTCATTGTTTCATCATCACCATGTCAGTGGTGAAGAACTGGTTGTAATTAGAACCCTTAGATCTTCTGAATGTAAGTGTTGAAGGGCTCTTCAGGGCTTTGGAAGGACTTGCCTGGAAGGATTTGAGAAAGATCTGAAAAAGAGGCCCTCCTCCCTATAGCTTGTTAACTAACACCATTATGGAGGGAAAGTATTCCATGCTGGAAAAGATCTATCCCTTCTGTTCTACCCAGAACTTTGAGTGAACATTAAAATCCTGGCTCAGCAACACACAGATATGGCGAAATTCTTAAAAACATATCTGAATCCACTGGTACCTGATGAGCTAAAGGCTTTTTCCTGAGCAGGACAAAAAGTAATTACTTTAATAAAGTGTTACATTAAAAAAATAATATAAGTAAAATAATTACGAGCAAAACCTTAAAACGTATTAATGATAGAAGGCAGGAACTCACACATACACAAGTAAAATTAGAATGTTTTCTTGTTTAAGCTACAATTTAGTTCAATCCAAGTTGTGTCCCTTTTTTTTTGCAAATCTTGATTATAAATGGCTTTTCCCTGACGAATGTTTGACAATGCTTGATCATTTATTTGCCTTCCAATATTCTTCAAGGCCAAATAAATTAGCTATCTGTTTCTCTGAGTTAAATATCAAAATGGTCCAGTCTTGGCTCTGAGGAGAGTATTACTGATTTGTCATGTTGCAAGAAAGATGCTGCCTGACCTTAATCCCCTTAGAACTTAGATCAGATGAAAGAATTTTGGATACTGACCACAGACTCACCAGTAAGTATTTGTAGGCTGAACACATAGTTGGATTTGTAATGGCTGAACATGGACTGGCTTCCTTATAATTTGCCTTTCTATCATTTCCATTAACATTTTCTGTTTGTCAGGGTAAGCATTAGCATATGGTGCCCTAAAACACATTTGCCATTTAGTAAGGTAATGAACACAGACATATTTAAGCAACTTCATCTATTGTGCTTTCACCAGTTGATAATTGCCATAGTGAGGCATTTGCTATTTTGACCTTGTAGCGCATGAAGTTCCATTACATCCATACACTAATCTAGGCTGTCTAGATCAGTCCTTGCTCATGCGAATAACTGTTTGCAAACTCTATTCCAAAATACTTTGCTCCATCCTCTCCTTTCCTGTGGTTTCTGCTGCTGCCAGCATACCAGTTGTCTGACTCCCACACCCTTCCCAAACACCTCTTCCTCCTATGTATTTGTCACACATGGCTGTGTATAGGAGAAAATGATGCTCTTTGCAGAACAACAAAAAAAATCCTCCCCCACCACAGACTGCAGAAGAGCAAACAGAGGGTATATAAAAGGTCAGATATTTTAAAGCACTTCAAAAGATAATGAAAAATGTCTCCCCTTCAGATAAATCTAGGAACCATAGCCAAATGCATGATAGAAGAACTCTTCATAATAAAAATATTTCCAAACTTTTGAGTCGTTCTTCTCATACTACCTTCTGCTACTAACTTTTTCTCTATTCCAGTTTTTCTGCATTTGGATTAGAGTCACGCAATAAAACTAAATCGTATGACATCTTTAGTTGCTTGACAGCAGTCTCATCTATGAAACTCAGCCTCACCTATGAAAATGTATCTTTGTAATTTGCAAAGTTGGTAAGATGCTTAGATCTTTCTGAGAAAAATGCAGTTCAGTGACTTCAGCAGCTGCTATTAGGCATCTGCTGTACAAATGATAAAATCATTGCATGAAACAATCAGTCCAGCTGGCCAGAGTTCCTACGTCCTTTGGATATGGTCTTTGATGAATAGACCCTCTCATTTTTCATGTCCAATCTATTATTAATAACATTTTCTGTGATCATCCAGACACAAAGAATTAAGACAATAACTCTCTAAGTGAATAACAGAGCCTTAGCTTGCCCAGTGGAATAACAGCCATTAAGCTTCTGCCAAAAGACCATTGCTTCAGACACAAGGATGAGCAATTGCCATACAGGCTTGGAAAGTGTTCATATGTTGTATATTTAGCTAAAATATTCCCTTTTCTGGGGAGTTCCTTGTGGTAGCTTCTGTCTCTCTGCAGTGTTGTGATTTAACCACAGCCAGCCACTAAGCACCATGCTGCTGTTCACTCAATCCCTCACAGTGGCAAGGGGGAGAGAATGGAAGAAGTGAGAAAACTCAGGGGTTGAGATAGAGACAGTTTAACAGGTAAAGCAAAAGCCACACACACAGACAAAGCCAAACAAGGAATTCATCCACTGCTTCCCATGGGCAGGCAGGTGTTCAGCCACCTCCAGGAAAGCAGGGCCCCATTACCTGCAAGGCTTCCCTGAGATAACAAGTACCATCACTCTAAACATGCCTCACTTCCCCCTTCTTTTCCCAGCTGTATATGTGAGCATGATGCCATATGGTCTGGAATACTCCCTTTGATCAGTGGAATCAGCTGTCCAGCTGTGTCCCCACCCAGCTTCTTGTGCACCCCCAGTCTCCTCCCTGGTGGGGTGAGAGGCAGAAAAGGCCTTGGCTCTGTATAATCACTGCTCAGCAATAACAAACACATCCCTGTGTTATCAATGCTGTTTCCAGCACAAATCCAAAACACTGCACCCTACAAGCTACTATGAAGAAAATTAACTCTACCTCAGGCAAAACCAGTCCAAGTGCCTATATAGGGAGGGAGTATTCACAGTGTTCTTATTAAGGATTGCAGTTAGAAGCCAGGACAGGAGCAGTCACAATGTGGGCATCATGTTGTCATGCAGAGAGGGATGATGAATGCAGGCACAAGCACCTGCTGAGACCTCTGACTTCTTGACATTGTGCATGGCATTCCTGCTGTTGTTGGACAGCCCCAATACCATCACACATCCCCATCCTTTTTTTGTACTATATCCAACCATTAAACTGCCATTCTTCATGCATAAATTCATGCTGCTTTCCCTTTCAGCATGTGACCTGTCAAAGGGAGAGAGCACACTGCACAACAGCCATTTCTTGGCTGTGTTATTTGAACACATGAGGGAAATACAGTTTATGGGCTGCAGAAACCAGAGTTTCAGCCTTACAAATTTTATATCCTCTTTACACAAGTTCTGTGTATATTTTCCTCTCTATAGCTTTCACTACCTTGTCTTTTGAAAACCCATGGATCCTTTTTATTTCGCTCACCAAAATCTCAAACTAAGTAATTGTTTTACCACAGAGGAAGTTTAAATATGGAACTAGCACAAGGCAACACCCACATTCAGAATGCATCCTGAAACACAAAGGTATTAGAATCTGAGATATATATCTATCCACAACATCCTTCTCCCAAGTATCTCAGCCGAAGTTCTGCATCCGGTCTGCAGAACTGCAATGAGCTCCTGACCCTCCCTAAATTGTAAGGAAACCCAGGTCTAGCTTTAAACTTTATACACAAGCATGTCTCTTGTTAAGAGAACAGAAATATTATGGGCCCTGTAGTGCCCATTTTTGAGTTGTTCTTTCAGTTGCAAATGTAAGGAAAACAGATTGCTGCACTCTGTGGGTATAGGAGGTGGCATATGATAAGAATGAAAACTGCAATAGGGTGCCCAAAATTCGTTTACCTAAAAAACCCTCAAACCTGTACATTCTGTATTTTATCTTTCATCCAAAGAAAATACTATGTTATTTAACAAGACAATCATGGGAACTCTCTCCTGTGCATGCAAAGGTTTTTTTCTGAATAAGAGTGATGACCAGAAGTCACATGCTCAATGAATCCATGTCTTCTGATACAACTTCTGCCCTGAATATATGTCTTTTGGTCAGATTCCCAGACTGATCTAAGTAGTCTCACAAAGTTGCACCCCTTAAACTTTGAATTATTCTATGGAGTTGTACCAGTTGATGGACACTGTAGAAGTGATTCCAGGTTTGGGGATTGACACACCCCTAAGAGTTAAATACCTTCGTGCTTACCTTCATGCTTGCCACTTATCCTGAAATTACCCTTTAAATAACCCAAATCAATACAGAGGAAAAATGAAAAAGCTTGGAATCAGCATTGTACTGGAATTGAGCCCCTATACAAAGTGTTTGCTTTCTCTCCTTTGTTTGAAAAAATGCCTTCAGGAAAAGATATATTCTAAATTATTTCATGGGGAGAGGGGTTATTTATTAGTAGTAATAAACTACTATTAAAATACTAATATGATTATTCATTAGAAGTAAATTTTAAAGCGTTATGAGTTTACATTTTTAAGTCTCTATAGGAGACAGAGTTGCTTTACAAACAGTTGCTGACAATTTTACCTATTTTAGCTCTTTTTGCCTGCAATTTTACAATTTTGTGTATCTAAGAATGTAGACTTGCCTTCTGGTTTCTAAATATCATCTTCCTTCTTCATCTCTTTTCTTACACTGTACAGGTCTCTTTGACATGCACCTAACCTAGGGGTGCACTACCTGTCAGGTTTTCTGATTAGCACATACTGCTCTTGACAGTGCATAGCTGTAAATAGCCAAGCTCAGATTTTAATCATACGTTGTGAATGTTATGAATTACTTTTCATCTTAATGCACAGTTGCAATAATTTTTGCCTTTTAAACACAGCTAAAATTTCTTGTAGACTCTCTTGTCTCAGAAGCTAGATTTATTTAAAAATTGGCAACTTATGATTGATTCCGTTGATTTTAAAAATAAAAAGGCATTGTCCAAAACTAGTGAGGTTTACAGATGTCAAACAAATACTCACTGTGGAAATGTCAGGTAAAGAATTTGCTGAACAATATAGTACTTCTGCATAAGAACGAGATTTAACAATATTAAAATCCATATCAAATGTTTTAGAGTAACATGTTGACACATGCAATATATTACTTATCTGATGTTGTGTGTCTTACAGGTTAAAGCAATGTTCCAAGAACTTTGAGATGCGCAGAATTAGGTACACCAGTCACAGCTCTTATTGCTCTTACTCATAATACTGTTGGTTGTGGAGTTCTTGTTAAAATCTGAAATAACCTGTGTGAAATAATTGTGAAAAGCTGAAGTTTCAGACTCAGTGGACCAATAAGTTCATTTTAAAAAAAAGTTATCTAACAAGTTTGTTTAAATTCTTTTACTTAAACAGAGGAATATGTAGGGTCAGGATTTTGCCAATGTCAGACTGAGCAAAATTTTATATCTTCAGCAGAATTTTGTCAAAAATACAAAATATTATTGATATTTAGCACTGAAGTCCTTTCAAATATCTCAGTCTTCATGCCTCTTAGAGAACAATGGCTCTAAAAATATCTGTAGCATTTCCCTTTTTACCTTTTTTAAACTATGTCAGAAAAGACTGTTTCCCTCTCATTCAAGTAAACAGAGGAGCCTACACAATTTCTTCCAATATGAACAGTTAATCTACAGAAAAAATTTTTTCCGTCTTCTTTTTACAAACTTTCTAACATGCTATAATTAAACATATCAGTGTGTCAACCTGAGAATGTCTATACAGCAGAGTCAAATTGACAAAAAAGTACTCCCTTTCTCTGGCTCCAGGCAAGAGTTCTTGAACTCTTGGCTACTATTAAATAAAAGAAGAGGCGGGAACATACATTCATTTGGGAAACCTACCATGTTCAGTAATGACAATTTACACTGCAGAGAAAGGGGGCTGGGATGGAGTGATGATGCAAGTTTAAACATTTTTTTTCCTCTCAGTCAGTCTTGCTACACTGAAAAAGGGCAGCCATGCAGTTACCCAACTCTAGGTCAAAGGCTTACTTTCATTTTTTTGCAAAGTCCCCAAAAATGTAAGTCCTTCCCACATGCATAAACAGGGGAAATAGTCTAACAGTTTCCCCATTTCCTGCTCCTCTTTATACTTTCTTTTCTCTTTCCTGTATTCATTATTAATAACAAATGGACGATGGACTGCACATCTGGTTCAGCTCTGCTGAGAACTCTCAGAATGCAAGTGGCAACCGCTGCCAAGTGACTTAATTTCAAAACGGAAATTCTCCTATGAAAACTTTCTGTGAGAGACTGACTGATTTTTGCTGCCAAGTGAAACAGGCA
Source organism: Eopsaltria australis (assembly GCA_034509425.1). NCBI lineage: Eukaryota > Metazoa > Chordata > Aves > Passeriformes > Petroicidae > Eopsaltria > Eopsaltria australis. Next base: position 131,666 of record JAVTVJ010002336.1, read on the forward strand.
AGCCCCATAGTTATGACATTTTTGTAACTCCTTTCCTTTCCAAACATATAATAGCAAAATGCTATCCATGATTTCAGTTAAGAGAATGTGAGGGAGGGGAAATGAAAGATGTTTTCTCCGGCCGTTTTGATCCAGACTGCTAAAATTTCATGTTTTGAGCTCATTTTGTGTAAGCTGAATTGGAATTATGACGTCATGAGGTACGATTCCCTTTCTTCTTCCTATTTGTAATGTAACAATTACATAAAATAGTAACCTCAAGTGTCATCTAAGTGGGAATCACGGGACTGTAAAGTAGAGCGCTTCAGAATTCCACCAGAGGGAGCCAGTGCAATTGAAAACTTGAACGTGTACGCCCGCCGTTCCCCTCCCCCCCCCGCCAAAAAAAATTAAACCCAAAAAAACAGTTAGGGAAAGATAATTATCCTGCAAAATAGCAGACTGAAAAGAAATAAAGACTATTCAGAAGCATCATGTTTGTGCCTTTTGAAGCAAAATTTTTCACATTCAAAATAACACATAATGAAGATCAATAACATAAAATAAAAACAACCACGCTTATATTTTTCTCCCCTGGGAAATGCATTGTTTTGCATTACACTGCACTTTAATAACCCCTTATTTTGATTGTTTATTATCACCTTGACGATGTCACCCTTCATATTTCGCCCCACATCAATTCCTCAGACTTTTTCTCATCTCTTAAAACGGGCATCTCCAAACCAGTGGTTGCAGATCAACATCTCCCCGCAACAGCTGTGGAAAAGCTGTAAAATGTCCTGTGACTCTACCTAGCAATGCATCTGATACCTTTTCTTTAAACACTTCTTCTTTGATTTCACTAGAATTAAGAGGATTTTGGTGATTGTCAGGCAATATATTGCAAATACACAGTAAAGATCTCATTCCAAGTAGCTGTGCCCTAACCACGTAATTCTCAACAGTTCCTCATTTGTTGTTTTGGCTATTCAACTTTAAATATTCATCTCTTGTTTCATTTAAAGTGTGCTGTGATAGATTTCTGCTTCTTTTTTTAAGTATCAGGCTTTTTACAATTGAGCAAGATAGTTAACCAAAAGTTACATCCTGAGCCACCTATGGTGAATGTGCATATTTGGTTTTCTCTGCCATTAATAACTTTGGAAATGGCAATTAATTTCTCTAATGGCTTTTTAAGATTTTATTTTATATCATCTTCCTTTTTCCATCTGCTGAATCTAGAAACCTATCTACTTCCCTTCTACTGCTCATTCACCCACCAAAAATAGTGTCAGAAACCAAAGAAGCCAATCCCAGCACTGGCATGGCTGAACAGGACCAACAGTTGCTTCTTCGAGCCTTCAGGTCACTCTTTTGCAGTCCCATGACTTAGACAAGACATACAGCATCCTGTTTTTTCCTAAGGGGATAAAGTCAAACAGAAACAAAAAGAGAGGAGAGAGGAAGAACAGTGAAAACGAAGACAAAAAGACTTCTGAGTAGAGAAGTCAGAAGTAGCAGTAATAGTACAATACATGCTACAGATAAAAATCAACTTCCGAAATGAGAATTGTGCCTTACTGGTTTTTACTAGGTATGCAGACCACTTGGGATTTCTCAAGGTTTCCCTGTGCTCATGGATTACTGCAATCATTAGAGTATGCCCCTAAGAAAGGAAAGGAAGAACGTGGTTTCCAGGCCAATGTGGTTCTTGTATCATAAGAAAGAAGAAGGGAGGAAAATATTACCCTATGAAGATGCAGTTTTATCTAGAAATGGAGCTGCTCTTCTGCTCCCTGTGCACAAAACAACGAAGTAGCAAAAGGTGGAGACTGGAGGACCAGGAATGCACAGTGAAGCCAGCACAACAACAAATTGCTAGAATGCTGGTAGCTTTGACCTAGATTGGTTGTTAAAATAAATAAGTCATTAATTTGCATTTTGCTGAGACTATTCCTAGCACTTTTGGAGTTTTAAACATTTTTTTTCCCAAAACATTAATCAAGTTCCGAAGGTCTTCTCTAGTCGAACTCTTAAAGCAAGATTGCTAACAGAAAGCTCCAGTTACTTTTATATACTCTTTATATAAGCTCCAGTTACTCTTACGCCATTTAGAGGATTCCAAACTGTCATTTACTATGCTTTCTACTTTGTGTTCAATGCTTTTGCAGACAAAATGTGCCTGATGGTGCACTATGATGTTTTGATATCTGCTCACAATGCTGCTCTCTGTCTCAGCTCCAGTGTTTTCTAAACTCCAAGTTTTGTGTGTTCATTAATGCATTTTTCAGTGACATATATCTTTCTGTCATGCTAGAACTTCTCAAAAACTTTATAAAAGCAGTAAAACATACAGAAATTTCCCTTTATACTTTCACTACATATTCTGACAGTGTTTTCAAGGTGAGTTTGTGTTAACAAATCAGGCTTTGCACCCTGGTTTTTTTTTACCTTCTGATTTTTCAGTACTACAGCAGTGCAATCAGTCAAAATTAGAGAACAGCAAGCACTGTTGAAGATCTGGAACATTAGTACATTCTGAAGTGGCAGAATGTTTGGGCTTTTTTCTTGTCTTCTGCAGGGTCTTCTGTGTATTTTTTATTTCATACCTTAAGCAAGCACTGAGGTTTTGGCTTTAACAGCAACTCTTCCCTATGTTCATCTCTGGTTTCACTGTCCTGTTTCCTCATTGTAATAATTTGGCCTGCACTTGTCCATGAAGTCTTTGTTGAGTAAGCACTGGAATGCCTAAAACTGTGATGCAAGCTAAATTTTTCCTTATAGACTCATTTATAGTTTTGTAAAACCAATACTTTTAAATGTCTGCCCATGCTCTTTATAGTATGACTAGTTTCTTTCCTATGCCTTTATCTCATGACATCTTTGTTGGGTTACCTAACTTCAGTCTTTGATGCTTTTTCCTGTATTACTTTCTGTGGGTTTGGCTATCCCACATTTTTTCCAGACTCTACACTCCATTTAGCTTTACTGGGTTCATGATTCCTTTATTTTATTTTTTAATGACAGTTGTTTACTTCTAGAATGGGTATTATGTGAGTCAGTCCTGATTGTTGTAACTGTGTAATAGAGTATTTGATTTTTTCCACGTTTGTTCCTAGAATTTTCCTTCATAGGCATTATGTGACAGGTCTATTTTGAAGCTAAGCATTGACAGTTTCAAGATTCTAAGAAATGCCAATTTTAAACCAAGTCAGACCAATGGTGAAATTCTTGAGTCTACTGCAGTCTTCCATCACAGCTAGAAAGTCATGATTATTCTTGTAGTCATTTGGTAGACATACAGTGGTATCCAGACCTACATTACACAGGAATACCTGGATTATACACAATCTATTTGGATTTTGGTGTGTCCTGATATGTGTCTCAAGACTTTGCTACATAAACACTCTTTTGAGATTACTCTGAAACAATATATCTCATACACAAAGAGAGGTTTGTTCTGCACACAAACTTCAATCGCCTTCATTTTAATTACCAAGTCTTATCCTTCTATTTCTCAGCAGGACCTCTCTCAGATTTTGCTATTGTAAAGTTGAAATTATTCATTAAAACCTGCCAGCCTCTACTTTTCCTGGCTTTCATTTTCCAATGTTTATGGTATCTCTTCAGTACATTTGTTTGGCAATCCTTCTGAGGACAAGTGATGAGAATGCAGATCCCCTCTGAGAAGGAGCTCATTCTTATTGTAAGCATCCACTGGATGTAAACCATGCTATGGGAACAAAAAAGGCCAGATTCAACTGTTCAACTTTTTACCTAAACAGATAATGCAATTCAGCATGGGCACTCCTCATCTATTTAATTTTTAAATTCTTAGGACATAAATATTCAAGCCCTGAGATTCCTCCAACAAGTTTTTAAAAGGCTCCATTTATTAGACAGTTCACGTGACTCAACACGGAGGGGAAGCTGCCCAGCTGTGTGGCTGCATTTAGTACTGCATAACCTATGCTGGGCTAATAGGGGAAAGCCCCTTAAATCCCTCCCACTAATCCCCCAGGCACTGACCTACAATGTCACAGTCCTCTTTACCTGGAATTTCTTCCGCTCTTCAGGTGTTAATTTCACACGGGATGCCTGATCACTCCTTCCCTTAAGTGACGAAAATTTATTTTTCTAATAACTTCTTAAACTTCATTTTAGCTTAATCAAAATACATTAGCACAGAAAGAGATCAGAGTCACATAGAACTTACTACAAACCCATTACACTGGACAGAAATTGTATAAGGCCAAAACTATACAGAAAGAAGCCCTGTAAGTTAAGATGCCATTTGATAACTCATATGTTCTTACTGAAAAGCTCATTAAATCTCGTGCTGTGAACTTCACGGAGTGAGGGTACAGATAAAAATTAAAAGGAAAATAAAACACAAAGAACAGATGGAGTGTTGGTTATGTGTGAATGGGCAGGAATAAGAGCATATGAAATAGCTATGAAGATTAATCAAAATCAAAGATATTCAAGTTGCAGCAGCTGTTCAGAATTGTGGCATCCTAAAGACTGCCCAGAAAAGGGATTCACTCCTCATCTAGGGTTTGTGTTTTTTCATTGATTTAGAAGAATTAATTTCTGCAGCTATGGGAGGCTCCATCACAGATCACACTGCCATGATGATATTAGCTGTGCTGAACCTCAACATGCCAATAACCATGTGTGTTACTTGCCAAGGCAAATAGGTATCAGCAGGTGACTTGGGTGGATGACATCAAATGGAGGGAAGCAGCTGCTTCCCTCAAGGCCAGGGCTGTCATCAGCAGGACTCTGAAAGGCTGGGGACGTGGACCAGTAGGAATTTCTTCCAGCTCAATTAAGACAAACGTAAAGTCTTGCACCTTGGATATAATAAACCAAGCAGCCAGGAGCTGACTGGGTAAACAGCAGCTTTACAGGAAAGGTTCCAGTAGACAACAAGGGTAGGCTTGAGTGAGCAATTGCTCTTATAGGAATGAAAATTAGTGATATACTGGGAAACATCAGTAAAAGCCTAGCTAGAAGATCAAGGGAACTGATTACTGCCCCCATCCCCTTCTGGCACTTGTGAGGCTGCCTATGGAGAACTGTGCACAGTCTTGGGGCAGTGCAAAACAAGAAAGATACCAACAAACTAGAATGAGTGTAGTGAGGAGTCACCAAAAGAATAGAAAGCTGGAGCATGTGACAAACAAGGAGACACTGAGAAAGGCTGGCTTGTTCAGCCTGAAGAAGAGGAGGTTACAGGATGTCTTATGAACTTATGTCTTCACCTACCCATTGGAAGGGAATAAAGAAGCTGGAGCCAGACATTTCTAGGAGGTGCACAGCAAAATGATCAAGTTGCAACACGGCAAATTCCGAGGAGGGGGCTTTGTGGAAATTCTTCACAGTGAGGGTGGACAACCTGTTGTGGCAAAGAGGTAGTGAAATTTCCCATCCATGATGACATTCAAAACTCAGCTGGACATTGTGCAAGATGAGCTTCAGCTAAGAAAGCTGAAGGGGAGGTATGTAGCATGCAGTTACAATGATGTGCTAGATCCCAGCCCTACTCCTGCCTGTGGCCATAAAGAGCCTCTCACAGGTGACTTTCACCAGTTATCTTTCAGCAGCCACTAGGGACAAGCTAAACACAGAGCTGATGCAATGATGAGGAAATCATGCAACAAGATTGTTAGAACTGGACACATGCAATAGCTGCATGTAAATCCTGAGGAGAAGACGGAACCTTCACAGATCTTGGAGCATTGATAGTAGCTCCCAGTACCTGTTCTGCTTTGCATTTGCATGTCTCTGTGACAAATCAACAAGGAATGCATTTGCTCTTGACTGCAAATCATTGCAGCTTCATAATAGTCCATCCACTTCAAAACAGCCCTTTTACTGTGCTGACTCACACCTCCATGTCTCTTCTTGCTCCCCTTCTTAGGCATTTTTGGATAAGTCATCATCTTGGTTGGGGTACATAAAGAAGGGTTAATGAACAGAAGGAACTGAGAAATTGCAGGCAAAAAGATATAAACTGGGTGTGCGTGGTCCCATAAAATGCAAATACACAGTGTTTGATCCACCAAAAAGTTTCCCAGCTTCAAGCGAACCATCAACATATTTTGAATAAAATTTGACCATGCACAGCAAGTGTGGACCAGCCTGACAACATTGGTTTAAATCCTTCTCTAGGAGGTTTGAAGCCTATCACCAGATCACAGCACCACAATATGACTCATTACAGTACATCTAAAGTAATGGAATTGTTGTGAGACTGTGATTGTTATTTTTCACTTTTCAGGACAAAATTTGAATCTGTTGCATCCACTGAGAAACACGTTTATATTCAAATGTTTAAATGAGTGGGCCAATTCTCAGAAATGCATTGTTTACAGGTCACTTATTTTTAGAAGTCTACATATTGGATTCTGTTTGCTTTTTAGCTATGATTCTCTGAAAAAGCTAAGCTGGGGCTCTTTTTTCCAAACATACTAGCAGTAATGGAGGCCATCAAAAGAGAACACCGTTTGCTCCAATCACTTGTTATTATACGGTGTTAATTCTTCATCTCAGAAGTCAGCAAATTAAATATAGTTTCTTGTCTAATGTCACTGTGATGCAAACTTACATCTATGTTTCTGCTGACCGGGTCAGCATCAAGCCAGATGGTCAGCCCATGTCCTTCTGCCTTTTCCTCTCAAATCTCAAAGCGGCTGGTTTCCATTTCCCTCGTTCCTTTTTTAGGTAGGTAAGGAGCAGGTGCTCGGGTTCCTTCACCTCAAGGACTGCTGACTCCAGCCCTTCTCAGGTTCCCGTAAAAAGAAACTCTGCGTGAACGAGATGCAGAACTACAAACGCACAGACACTCGAACTGCCGCCGCTGCTCCGCTCCCCCCATTCTGCCTCCTGGCGGGCAGTTCCCTGCCGCGGCAACTTCCAGGGATCCGCGTGCGGCCGCGAGGGGGGGCGGGTGCGGAGCCTGTCCCTGTCCCTGTCCCCGCTGAGCTCCCCCCGCCCGCTCCGGCCAGGCCCACGGCCACCCCCACTCCCGCCCACCCACACCCACACCCCCACCCCCAGCCGCGCAGGGAGGAAAATGCCTGCCGTTCCTCGTTAGTATAGTGGTGAGTATCCCCGCCTGTCACGCGGGAGACCGGGGTTCGATTCCCCGACGGGGAGAGCTGCGCCGCCGGGCGTTCTTTTTTTTGCCCCGACCCGCCCGTACCGCTGGCGCCGACGGCAAAAGGCACCGCCCGCCAGCACCGGTCCCTGCACCAAAACAAAACACATCATCGGGCCTCCCCGTCGGGGAATCGAACCCCGGTCTCCCGCGTGACAGGCGGGGATACTCACCACTATACTAACGAGGACCTGCCTTATTTTAGCCTCTCCACGGCACTACTTTTATGAGTAAATCCACCCAGTCATATCCCTGCTAATTGATTGTATGTGCTGCCCTCTTGGCGGAGGGACAGCAACGGCGACCTCCGGCAGAAGGAGCATGGACCCATGATCCTCCGCAGGGCGGCAACAGCGTGGCAGGCGAGCTCCGCACCACCAGGGAGCAGGGGCGGGAGGCCCTTGCCGCTGCGCACCACTAGCGGGGGTGTGGGTGGGTAGAGTTACCATGCTTGCGCGGGAAGGCGGTGACGGAACAGTGCTGCAGCGGAGGGGCCGACGCAGAGGTGCGGGTGCGGCAGCAGATGGGCAGGGTCCTCGGGCGCGCCGGCCCAATCCGGTTCCTGCCCTGCCCCTCCAGGCAAAGGGACAGCACGGCCCGTGATAGCCGAGTTTTAATGCTGTGCGGAAAAAACGCCCAGCAGGACCTCGTGGCGCAACGGTAGCGCGTCTGACTCCAGATCAGAAGGCTGCGTGTTCGAATCACGTCGGGGTCATGAGAACTTTTTTTCCTTCGTGTGGAGGCTTTCTCCGCCTTCCTCGCGCAGGAAATCTAGGATTGTTATTTCTATTTTATTCTTTTTTTGTTTTTCCCTACAGCTTAGGATCACCTCTCTTGCTTGAGGCTGAGTGGGCAGCGCAACGCAGAGGGCTCAATGGGGGTCAAGGCATAGGATTGCTGCTGTAGCAATGTAATCACTAAATATCCCGTCGGATAAAATTGGCATGTCTTTGTTTATGGTCTTTGTGTGTATCGGGCTGTCTGATTACACGCTTAAACACAAAAGGTGTGTCAAAGATTTGCATTACTAAGACAACCACCTGTGTGGAAATGATGAGTAAACTCCAGAAAGTTGTATAGAAAGAGTAACTCTAAATTTCAAAGGGGACAGAGGCCCCAGGAATGGCAGATACCATGTTTTCAGTACAGAAATTCACCTAATAAGAAGTAAGAGTTAAGGCAGAGGCAGCAAGTGGTCTGATGGAGCCAAGAGTTCAGAGAGATTCTTGTCATGAGAAGGCTGCAGAAGAATGAAGCCGTGGCAGGGAGGGACAGGGGACCAAGGTGCCAGTGTGGGGAACCTCCGAGGGTGATGGGGTTCAGCTGAGGCACAGAAGAGTTTTCTCAGAGTAGCTATTTCTGTATCCTGAGGTGGACATAGCAGAAAGGCACAGAGAGGACTTAGCTTTGATACATACACGAGATAGCAAGTCCTAGAAGTCATACTTTAGTGATTTACATGGACTGGAAAGTTTGACACTTAATGAAATTTAATTGGGAGGGAAACAATAGTTTGTCAAGGGCCTGAATTGAGAGAGAATGCCAGAGATACAATTCTCACTTTGTAGGAACTGATTATTAGTGTTGTAAACCATAGAAGAAAATAAATACAGAAGTCTTAGAAATCAGATTCAGTAGAGTCAACAAATTATGTGGGGGTTATTAAGCCAAATACTTTGGTTTTTACAGGCTAATGTTTGTTCCATATACACTTAAAACCCTTTAAATACAGAAATTCTACATCTTCCTTGAATGATCTGTTTAGTACTTTGCTATTCTTACAATTATAAAATGAGTATATGTAGTTTAACCCTGATGTCTCCTTTGCCTCAACTTAAATCCAGCCCATATGTTATTGCGCTGGAGAACAGATTCCCTTCCTTTTTATAGGTACTTATTACATATTTGAAATTTGTTATGTCTCTCTCTAGCTGTTCCAGCATAACAGACTATGTTTGCCGGGCCTCTGATTATTTTATCACTTGCCTCTGGAGCCTTTCCAAACAAGCTGCATTTTTAAGCACTCAGAACTGGTCACAGTATTTCAGCTGACTCAGATTTTACCAGGTCTGAATGGACAAGGAGGATTGCTTCATATGCTTTGCTGACAGGACTTCCATTTAATGTGGTTAGTCCTTTGTTTTTTGGGTTTCTTTAATGTACAACCTGTTAGATGGATGCATTTTGTATGAGATGCATAATCTGTTAGATGTTTCCCTGGTCCCACATAGTATCTTATCTCTGAGCCTCACCACCCACCCGAGAGTTGGATGTAAGAAGCGGTACCAATCTGTTAGCATTCCTGAACCTCTGCCAAAGCAGGTGCCCCACTCTAAACATTCCAGATTGTTGCCAGACAATCTCTCTGGCTTGCAGCAAGTGTAGTATCTGCTTATAGGAGTTGAAGTTTTCAGTACACCTCATGTGTGCAGGTTGTCACCACACAGTCTGTCTCGCTCTGTCCTGTCCATCCCTGCCTGTGCATTTCCCTCCTTCCACTTGGATCACATCTTGCAATGGCATTGCAGCAGCTGCTGGCTCAGCATGAGAATCTGCTGGCACAACCACTAGATCCAACACAGGAAAAGGACCAGGAGTACTGGGACAGGATGGAGAGTAGGATCATCCCCTTGAGCAACAACCACAAATACTGCTGGTTCAGTTACAGTTTTTGTCAGCTGTTTTTTTGGGGAGAGAGATCACTCTCCCTAATTCAAAATCATCTAGTGATGTTTCAAAACTAAATGAAAAGGTTAAATGTGCCTTAACTATGTACAAACTCTCCCATTCAATTTCCTATTGGTGAAGGGGTAATAGTTCTCTCTGATCTTACAGATGTTTGGTCAGGTTGACTCCATTAATTCTGAGGCATTCAAGTATGCTAGTGGGTATTTGTCTCTGACCAGCATTTCAACAGTCCATGTGCTTCTGTGCATTTTGTCTCTTCCTAACTTTTAAATACTGCATTTTGTAAACTGTCTGATCTCTTAACAGAGATGTTTTTCTTATGAAATTGTTACCAGCTAAATATAGACAAAAACCTACATCCACTTAAGCCTCAAAAAATACTGGAGCTGAAGTAATAGCTTGTTTATGGTAAATATAGCTTCTGCCTGTGTTTGACAGAAATAAATATCCAAATAAATCTGGTTTGGAAATTATTCCGTGTAGGAAACTACTACTGTCCATTTAATTTCTGCCAGTGTACTTGAGCAGGAGCTGATACTTCTGTTTGCCTTGTTGGTACAGGCCTTTGACTATCACAAGATCAGCAGTGAGAAGTTTAAAAGCATGTGTACAAATTTCTTTCCTTGCCTGGGGACAGCCATACAGTGCTGGGCATCCCTTTGTTCACCTGTCTGTTCACAGTGTCAGGCGACACTGGCAGAGCAGTGTTCCAAGGGGCTGCCAGCTCTGGAACTGTTCTAGAGACAATCTGCTCCATTATACTGAGGCATGCTTTCATTCTTATTCCTTTTCCATTTCTGCTTCAAAACCAGACATTTCTAATGAGAAAACTAGAGTTATTAAAAAGCCACCTAATTTTTTTAAATCAATCATGAATGTGGAAAATAAATCATTGATTCTAGAAAGTATAGTTACACTGCGCTATAATGATTAGGCAACTGCTTATTTAATTTCTAGTAAAGCTTTCCAGCTTCTATTGCATTTCTCAAAGCGAATATAATTTTCATAGTGAAACATGCTGTGCACCAAAACTGAATTAATACTTCATAAGCTCAGTCTAAGAAAAGAACATGTCTGTAACACTTGCTTGAATGCCTTTGCTATGAATTTATAGTCTGCACAATGTTATCTATTTTGAGGCAAATGTTACATATGAATTCAAATTAGCACATATATAGAAAAATCATTTTTTCAACATACTGCAACATAAACTATTTCTCTCATTTTTATGGGTGGCATTAGAGGACAGAAATCACAAACTTAGGGAAACCTGAGCTAGAAATCTGACACAGTTTAAAAGGCATTCAGTGTTTTCATTTCAAAAATGAATGTATGATTGAAAAATCTTTCTCACGCTCAGGAAAGCTAAGAAATTCCAGACATTTGGGAGGGTCCTACAAAGGAAGAATTTTTGGCTTCTCCTTTCAGCATATTTCACATTTTTAGGCAAGCTTAGGGCAGTTTTTTAACCACAGGAAATGGCCATAGTCTCACAACATCTGCACTTCTTTTCCTAAACTTTGCTTTTGTCAGCATTTATACTGGCAAGAGGTAAATTGTAACTACCTGTTGCTCAGGTAGAGGCAGGTATTCTGGTCTTTGAAAACCAGAACCTGCAGTTAAGGATAAACATTCAAGTACTGGAAAGTTTCACAGAAGGCATGGCAAAACAACAGTTCCATGTTCTAACCTTTACAAAGCAAATCATTGAATAGGCATATGGACCAGAGACATATTTGTGGGGGTTTTTGGAAGCAATTAAAGGAAAGCAAGTGTCAGTGCAGGGGAGTTACATCAGGGTAACAATGTAACAGAGAAGGTAATTCACTATAAATACTTTTTTTTTATATAGTTGGGGAAAATAACTTTCAAAACTTAAATGGACTGTAAATATGAACTTTAAACAATGTTAATCAGATCCACAACCTCAGTGGCTCCACAACAACTGTACTGGAGTTTGAACAAATAGTCAGAACATATGATAAGTTTCTGCTATATTTATGTTTCTATGCCAGGTTCGTCTAACAGCAAAAGCAGGAAAAACACAGATCCAAGATAAGGCCAGTTAAACCATCCATTTGTTATGGCCAAAGTGGAACTGTGAGGGTAACTGTAAGGATTTACTACTTCATACCATATTCCTGTAGGGTTTTTTATGCTACACTTAATGCATTAAAACCAGACCTACCATCACTGTACTTAAGACTCCAAGCTCAGCAGTTGTATTTCCTTCCATTCCTGAATTGTCACCCACAAGAAAAGCCAGCACCAACTGCATTGCAGAATCTGAACAGTGCAAGGAGTTGCAAATGGTGCCTGCACTCTTCTAAGAAGCACGGTCAGAAAACAAGTTCCAGGCCTGTCGTACCATTATTGTCTGTGGGATGTGAGATGGTGACTGCACTAACTTTTTAGATCGTATTTTCACCATTAATTTAGCTAGAATTTCCCAGTTCCCCCTTACGCTGCTTCAAAATATTTTAGACTTGATATGGGTTGAGGCTGTTATTTTTTACATTAGTATGATAGCTGAAGGATCTCTCTAAAGCATGCTGTGCAACTGGTTCCATATCTGAGTAAGAAGCAAATTAAATTCCTAAAGGTAGGGGAAAGACTATTTTCCAAGCCGCCTAAAAGCTTTTCAAGGCGAAAAATACGATCTACACTTTAAATTAGTGCTATCAAATTTGGAGAGGAATTCAATTTCCTTTAAGCATTTCTAATACACCTGTCATGTAATACCCATGTACCAGGTAAAATGTTGGGAAAGATATGCTGAAAAAAATAGATAAAACCATCTAATTTGTTCTATTCAAGCTTAAAAGTAAGTTGTAGTAGTCAATCCATATTGACACATTACTTTTTGCTGTGTACGTGTGTGGTATTAATGGAGGAAGGTGTTCCTATCCACTGTTCAGCCTCGTTGTCAAACAAACTGAACAGGTTAACTATGTACCAAGCACTTTCACATATAAATTATAATGAACTTCAGGTGACAGCCACCTCATAGAGCTACTTGCGTAACAAGGTAAATTAAGTGCCCCAAGCTAAGCTTCTCCCTCGTCTTAATTATTTTGTTTCACCATACCGATTCTATTGTGGGAAGCGTCAGGCTTCCTGTGGGTGGGTCCTTCTCCTGCCTCGAAATTACATTCCACAAAAAAATAACCCTCATCACCTTCATCTAGGTGATTCTGGGGCTATGGTAAGATAAACAGGAACTACAGGCACCAAGACATTTCTGTGATGGAGCACACAACAGTAGTGGAAATCCTTTTCCCCAATAGCAATTTAGAACTCTTTGTGGAACACAAAGGGGAGTAGGTGCAAACACCAACAATCCTGTTTCAGACCCACGACTGATGGGAAAATTAAAACAGCCACGTTTATCTTATCTCCTGTACTGCAAGGCAGGTCTCAAAAGCACAGGATATACAGACAAACACCAAACCTTTCCCATCATAAAACAGGAGCAGCGCGTGTTCCCAGCGAGCAGCGTGTAAACACAGAAGGATTTAACCCGCTTTTTTAAAGACTGAAAGATTGCAGTCTTGAACTCAGTCGAACTTCCCCAGCAGGGACACACTTGTAACATTTTGGAAGTCGGCTTCACAAATTAATAAATAAAACAACGATGTGTCTTTCAAACTGTGCGGTACTATAGATGAGAGTTTGGGGGGTTTTTTACGTTTAAGCCAGCGCAACGGCGGCAGTCACACTAACAGCTTAGCTACCGATTTCCCGGCAGGATTTCTCCTGGAGCCCGACAGCTAACGGGCTGGGCGAGGGTGTTATCCTGGGGGAGACAGAGCTCCGGTGTAAGCCCGGCCCACGGTGCCCAGCGCGGGAGGGTCGGGGGGCCGCGGCGCGCTCCGCCAGGGCGGCAGGTGTCGAGGCAGGACACCGGGATCACCGCAGGTAACCAGGACCGCGCTGCCCGCGACAGGGAGGAACGCTCCCTGGACACACCTGTCGCCCGAGAAGGCCCCGGGAGGCCGCGGCGTCAGCGGGAGCCGCGGGGCACGAGCGACGCCCGCCCCCTCAGCAGCGCCCGCCAGCACCGCCCCGTGCGCCTCTCCCGCCCGAGCCGAATTTAAACTGCGTTACAGACCCTCGCGCAAAGCACCAACGCCGCGGCTCCCGCGCGCCCCGCCCCCTCCCCGCCTGGCAGCCAATGGCCGGGCAGCTTCGTTGTGCTCGCCGCCAATCAGGGCGCGGTTTATTGCCGGCTGGGAAGAAGCGCTCGGTGCGCGCGCCCGCCCGCTGTGGAGCTGGTCCCTGGCGCGGAGCAGGCGAGTCCTCCGCCTCCCGCCGCTCCCCCGCCCCTGCTCCCCGCGCTTTGTTGGTGCCTCTCCCGGGAGAGCGGCGGCGGCTGCGGCCGGCGGCGATGCCCGAGTTCCTGGCGGATCCGTCGGTGCTGACCAAGGAGAAGCTGAAGAGCGAGCTGATCGCTAACAATGTGAGCCTGCCGGGCGGCGAGCAGCGCAAGGACGTGTACGTGCAGCTCTACCTGCAGCACCTCACCGCCCGCAACCCGCCCGCCCTCGCGCAGCCCGACTTCTCCAGCGACGAGGAGCGGGAGCCCACACCTCTCGGAGCCCGGAGCCGCGGCGCTGCCGCCGCCGGGCGGGTAAGTACCGCTGCCTCCCTCCTGCGCCGCCTCGGCTTCCCGGCAGCCTTGGGCCCGCTTTCCCGCCCGAACGGGGCCGGCCGCCTCCGCCCGCCGGGAGCGGCACGGGGAGCGGCACGGGGCGCCGGGGTCCCCGCACGGGGTCGGGAGGGTCTCCGGCTCTGCTGAGGGCGGCATCGTGCCCGGCCGGGACGGTCCCGCCGCCTGGGACAGGGGGGCAGCGGCGCTGCCGGGCGGCTGCCCCGCGTCGGGGACGAGCTGGGACGGAGGGTCGGTGCCGGGGCCGCCGGCTGCGCCTCCAGGACGCCTCCTGAGCGTCTTTTGGAGCGGCGGGCTCGGGTGGGCAGGGGCAGCGCGACCGCGCGGGGAGAGAGCGACAGCCCCCCGACTGTAAACTGGGAAACTTTTGCTGTGTCTCGGGTAGTCTCCTAAATAGGCTATTTCGGTGTTGGAGGAACGAAGTAAGCCAGCTGCACGAGGTTGCAACTTGCTCGGGAAAGGACTCCCGCCCGCTGTCTCGGCTGTACGGCAGCAATGCTACACGGTGTGAATGCCTCTAAATGAAAGGATGAAGCTGTGAGGGAGTAGCTGGTGTGTTTCGCTTGATGAAGTGGACTGTTTAGTGTAAAGAGGGTCTGCGTAATGCAAGTGTCTTGCTCGTACCTTTAGGATGTGTTTTATAGCAAAGCGCCTCTGGTGCCTGTTCGGTTTGTCCACTGTGCTTGTTTTCTTAGACTTTATTACATGTAAGGAAAGAGGGGGAGCTGTTGCAATTTGGAATTTTTCTCTTTGGCAAAATGTGATTTCCTTAATTTTTTGTAAGTGGACAATAAATTTGCATATCTTAAGAAAGCAGTCTTGTAATTGATAATAGTGATATAAATTCTCCCGCATAGTGAGATGTCTGGTCTCGAGAAAAGACTTGGATAATGATTATCAGCTTCTGGAGTCGTAATGTGTGTGATAGTACAGCTGTTTAATTGTATCTTGGATTCTATGTTTCAAAGGTCATTAGTAAAAAGAGTGCTGAGAAACTGAATCCTTTGAAGGTCTTTCACACTTGAACCATCAAAAGCCCAAAAGAACAGTTCTTGAATTGAAAAATTGAAAGCTGCAACTTCAAGAGGAAGATATCTCTAAAACTAAGTTATTTACCTCTTTTTAACATATGTCTGTTTTAGACACTTAACTGGCATTCACTGAAGTAACTTTACAGTGAAACAGGCATTTCTCTGACTTAGAGTGGTCTGTTGGATAGCATTCCTAAGGTGCTTTTGAGTAAAACAGGACGAGCTTGAATCTGACTTGTTTCATGCTTGTTAGAGGAAGAATATCTCAGAGCTGCTAGTTCCTGTCCTAGATCTGATTTTTCCTTTCCACAGTGCTTAAGTTTAAACAGTTATGGGTGACTCTTTTGATGTTTACAGAATGGGTGGTACTCGTACACTTTCGTTAACAATGTCTGGAAGGCTCTGTGCTATTTATGCTTATCTTGTGTGTTAATATCAGAGCACTGTATCATCAGAAGTTTCAGAACTTCAGCAAATATTCTAGTGAGGGTGGTTCAGATTTGGGTGCATTGTGCCATGTGTTGTCTTCTCCTTCCCCTCCCCCCCAAAACCAAAACACCCAGAAAAATCCCAAACAATACCTGCCAAGCAAAACAAACTTGGATGATGTGTGCTTGTTTCCTCCTTTGTGCCACTTGAGTAGTTCTGAAACTGCTTGTAGCCTGAGCAACTATTGTCCCTGTTAATATCTTTTGGCATAAGGGTGCTTCTCTGATCAGCTCTCCTTCAAAAAGCGTAGCACACGTCTCCAGAGTGATTTGCCCCTGGACCAGTTGGAAAGAAGAGTGAAGAAAGTCTGATATCCCAGAGGACTGGGATTCTGGTGAAAAACCAAAGCAAAACGTCTTGATAAGATTCGGAGAGGACAGGAGGGAAACCCCACAGACGTCTGAAAGAAATTAGGCTAAGGGGCAAAGGGTGGAAGACGGAACAGCAAGGATTTATAGAAAGGAATAAAATAAAGGAACGGGCCTTTCCCGGTCCTTCTCTGGGCCCTCTCGCTCTTCCCTGTATTAAGAGCAAATAGTTACCAGCCTCTCTGAGCCTGTAGCTCGGTTGAGCATGTAGAGGAGTCCGAGGGTGGAGCTGCGCTGCGTGCAGGGCTGGCGGCGGGGTCGGGCGCCAGGGGGCGCGCCGGGGCCGGGCCCTGGGCAGCGCCTGCTCCGAGCGGCTCCTGCGGCACCCGCGGGGTCACTCAGCTGCCTTTCGGCTCCTGGAGGGGGACAGGCATTGCTCTTCTTAAAATGGCTATGAGCAACAAGTGCAAAGAAATAGTCTGAATATCCATGCTGCAGTCACTGAAAGCTGAACCAGGTCTCTTAATTAATACTGGCATTAGTGTTTTGACATGGCTGTAGTCATTAGTAATTTTGGACTGTCAAAACTGTCATTGTAGTGGGGTTTTTTTCTTAGTTCTGGGCATTTTCTTAGTTCTGGGCATCTTCTAGTGATAAAAGATGTGCTGAGACAAAATTCCGTAGTTTGAATTCTGTTGCAATTTATGTGCTGTGAATCCATCGCTCTTCTGGCTTAGCTCTATCCAGCCCTACATAGCTCACTTTGGCTATATATCCCTACCAGAAGAGGAAGAACTTTTAAAATCTTGCCTGTTTGTGCCTCTGTCTGATAGTATTGTCTGGAGGAGCCAGTTTCTCCAGCTCTGCTAATGTTTTTGAGCAACTTGGGTTTTTTTTCCCCCCTAAGCCTGTTTACCATAGTGGTATGTGAGGGCAGTGACTGGTATGCAGGACTCCATTTTGCAGCAGGGGGAACCATCTGCATCTGAATGCCCCTTGTCCTGGTTAGTTATGGGCTGAATATCAGGACAGATAGCTCCCAGGAAAAGTAACTATGAAATTATATTTTTGCCTCTTTAGGACCATTATTTTAAAGCACATACCAAAAATATGGTCTTGACGCTGTTGTCAAAGAGGAACTGTTCAGAGTTTAGAATGTGTAGATTATTATGTCTGAGCTTATTGGTGTGTTGTGGGTTGACCCCGGCTAGGTGCCAGGTGCCCACTCAGTCACTCTATCACTCTGTCTACCGCTGGGAGAGGGGAGAGAATAATATGGGAAAAAAGCTACCAGGGTAAGATAAGGCAGTTTTATTACAGCGGGAAAATAGAGCAAGCAAACAGAGTTGTGCACGGAAGAGCTGAGGAGAAAAACAATCAATCTCTACTTCCCATCAGCAGCAATGTCCGGACACTTTATGGGAGGCAGGGCTTCAGCATGTGTAATGGTTGTTCCAGAAGGCAAACATGGACAAGTCCTGAGTGCCTCCTCTTCCTCCTCTCTTCCTTCCTTTATGTATCTGAGCTGATGTCATATGGTATGGAATATCCCTTTGGCTGACTGGGGTCAGCTGACCTGCTTGTGTCCCTTCCCAGGATCTTGCCCACCCCTGTCCCCTTCTGTGGGGAGAGGGAAAGCACTGCTTGGCAGTAGCCAAAACACTGGTCTGTTATCAACACCAGCTACCAACACAAAGCACAGCACTGTAAGGACTGTGAGCTTTACCCCAGTCAGACACAGTACATGGTGTATTTCATGTCCTGGAAGAATCACTTCTAAAACATATATTGATATTTTTGACCTTTAAAATGATGATTTGAAAAAGATCAGTCAGATGTCTCCTTCTGTTAATGAAGGTATGATAAGAACATCTGGACCTGAAGGGCTTTCCCTTTCTGAAAGGTCATAGAAGAAGAGGCTTATCAGGTAAAGATGTTTGGTTTGATGGGAAAGAGGAGAGGGAGTTGTTTGTTTGGGTTGTTGGGGTTTTTTGTTCTAATCTAGTAGCCAAGTAAATAAGGGCCAACTTGAGCTCTTCATGGTCAGAATGCTGTGGTTGTGACATATGTAGCTGAGGTAACAACAGTCTCAACCCCTTTTCTATTGGAAAAGAGAAGGTTATAGTAGAACTGGTGGTTTGTGAAGATCAGGTGTGTGGAAAGCGACACTGCATGCTTGGATAGGTGAGACAGTGTAAAGCATCTGTTCATGCTTTACAGTGAAGGAAAAGAATCTATGTGGTGTTTCCTGTGTGGCTGTATGTCTTCATGATGATATGCTGCACAAATGTGACCCAGAATGCAGTTTAAATCCTTTGTGGCCTTTTAAAAGGCACTCTTCTGCTGACTGAGAGAAAGTTGTGGGCAGTAGGGATGAGATGACCAAAGTAATTAGCACCGCAGTGAGAAGTCCTGCCATACTGTTCTGCACCTTCAAACTTTGAGTGGATACATTTCCTTCACCAAGTGATGTGGAGATTGAGGTCTGGGAGGAGAAGGGGGTGGAAGGGTTGGATAGTCCATAATTGTATAATTTACAGCTGTTACTGTGCTTGTACAACTGTTACATAGGCTTGGAAATTCTAAGTCTGGCACTTAGTAACTGTGGTTCAAAGGTAGTGAATTCTTTAAGTTTTGTGTATCAGTATCTTTGAATTGCTGCTGCATAATTTCCTTTCCATTGTTTATTTTGTCTGTCCTGTAGCTTTTGGTAAATACTGTCTCCAGGCCTTTGAGGTTAAAAAGTTCAGTAGGACTTGATTTTATAAAAGGAAATTCTACAGCAGGAAGTGTTTGTGTATGGTAGAATAAAAAGTACAAGGGGAATAAAGACCTATCTATTTCACAGTATAAATCTGTTATTAACACTTTACATATCCAGTTCCTTATTGTCACCTCTCCTAAGAGAAATAGTTACTTGTTACCAGAGGGAACTCTGAAAACTGGAGAATTAAACCGCATTCTCTTGGTGTGATTTGGGCTTTCCTTAGTCTATCTTAACCTCATTCAGAGAAATCGTAAATACGCCCTGACCCTTTCTGCTTCTAGTGATGAAGCTGCACCTGTTCGGCATTCAAATCATTGTCTATCATGATACAGATGGTGTTTAATTTGGGATTTGAAAACGGCTTTCTGGTGATGTCCCATGGTTGTTGGTTTTATTATTTAACGGCTTCTTCAACATGTTTCTTATGCTTGTCTTTGGGACAGTGCTAGAACTAGTACAGGTGCTTGTGAAGTTTGCCTGATTAAGTTGGTCTGTGGCTGTTCGTTTTTGTTCAGAAGGAATGCCAAAGGTGAGGTGAGGGTAGGTAGCTTCCTAGTCTGAATTGTGGTTACTAGCATTTTCTGCTCTTCTTTCTAGCAAAAGAACGTGAAAGCTTTGTACAGTCAAGAAATGATACTTGGAGAAGATTAATTTCTCTTAATGCTCTTGTTTTTCTGTGTCCCTTGTACTGAGAATGCTGTGTGGCAGCCCCATGCTTATAATTCACGTCAGTACTTGTTTGAAGAGTTAGCTCCTAGGTAATGAGAAACTGAGCCTGAGAGGTACCTCTACCAAGTTGCTGTCTCTGATGTGAACAAATCTCTCAAGTGAAGTATGCAGATAGCAATGACTAGAAACATTTTTTTATGCTGAATGGGATTAGAAGATCTTCAGATAAGGATTTACTGGTTTGAATATATTGTTGCAAAAATATTTACATTGATTTGGTTGCATTATTGCAAAAATATTTGCATTATCGACAAAGTAGTCAGCTGCACCACCTTACTTTGGCAAATCCTGGATATTGCCACAATGTCATTTTAAGCACTTCATCTCTGCACGACAGAAAGACAAATTTTACTGGTGGTCATAGACCAGGAAAATGTGGGTGTGGATTTTTTGTGTTTGTTTTTAATTTAGTGATAAACTTTTAAGCAAGCTCTTTTGATGTGTCTCATGGTGTAGTCCAGCGCATATGTTATCATGCACAGGAAGCGTAGTGGTACGTTATACTGTAACAGCAGCGGTAATTAAAGCTAGTGTTGTTGCTGAAGTTAATGCTGTCAGAGCACAGCCAAGGTATGAGAAATTCTTCTGTCCTGCCATATGCTTCTAGGGACTCATCTTGTGGTCCAGTGAATGGTTAGATGGCAGCTTTCCACTTGTACAAGGGAAGTCATTTGCTCCTGCTCTAAGGAGAATAAGTGTTCAAAAGTAAAAGCTGTGACCTTGCAGAACACAAAATGAACACATCTGGCCCAATTATTGAAGAACACAGATTACTTTCATCCCTTCAACTTTTTTCATCCCCTCCCCACTCTTTTTCTTTGCTGAAACTGACTATTTTTATGATCACTGTTCATGACAGTAGTGCTGGAAAAAGTGAAATGGTATTTTGAAGGAAAACCACAAAGAAACCAGGAGATATGTGAGTTTACTTGTGTTGGAGTACCCTGGTACTCATTAGGTGCAGTTAGATTTCTGGAAAGTATCCAGTAGAATGCTGAGTAGTTCTTATGGTATATATTGTTATAGTATCTTCTGTGGTCTCTAACTGAACAAAGGTAGAGATACATTGAATTAGGTTTCCAGTTTCTCTAAAGTGTCATTGGAATGTCAATTTCCTGCACCACGGTAGTTTTCTAAAATATAGAATAGCATCTTGGTTAATCTTCTTGGTGATGTGGGCAAACACCAGACCTGTCATTAGTCTAACCAGATCTCAACAAGAAAACCCAGCATTTTTTTCAGAACTTTTTTCTGTTTGGACTGTTCAGTAGTCCAGAAAAAATGCATTGAATATGAAATTGAAGTTAATGCAATATTTAACTTGACAGAATGTTATGGCCAATGTGTTCAAAAGTGAATAAAAGTCCCGTGCAGCTGCAGGTTGATTTTTTTCTTGTGTACTGTGTAAGGAGGCTCAGTTGCTTCAGAAACTAATTAGGAGTGGAATGACTGATAAAATCTGCCTTCAGTCAAATCTGCCACTTTAATGACCCTATACTTTCTTCAGACTGTTTGGAGTCTATTTCTTAGAATAAAGAAATACCATGATCTCTTGGAGATTCTTTTGCTTTTCAGCAGCTGATTTTGAGTTCATCATGCTGGAATATTCACAATCCAGGAGTTAGAGGAAAATCTGGAGTCAGATATATTTGGGAAATCCTCATAGAGTCCCTGCTTAGCTTTAAAATACCAAGATATTTAAGGCAAGACCAAGCTTGCATGCAAACAAATATTGAACTGGCATGAAAAGGTAGAAAGATACTTTTGGCTCATGTCAGTCATCTTAAAGTGTTTTGTTGCTATCTTATGCAACAAGGAAAAGATCTGTTAATTGTTACTGAGTGTTTATAGCATATTTGTATTTGGAATGTTAGTCTTTTGGTAGTACCAAAAAAACCAGATAGGCCCTCTGGACAACTGAGTTGGGAAAAATGCTAAGTGCAGAAATTATTTCTGATTATATCATACAACTTTGAGATACAAATATGACATTTCAAAGCAGTGTCAAGGTCTTAGTAAAGAGCATGCAAATACTAAGCATGATTTTTTCTGTCTTGCCTCTTCTCTTTCACAATGCCAGTTGTAGTAACAGAGGTTTCCCAAGTTGAAGCAATGCTATCACTCTGTTTGCATTGAGCGGAAACTGCTAATTTAGGAGTAGCATCTCAGCTGATTATTTTGATAGCCATCTGTATGTGGTGATTGTGCATTGCCAAGTGTTCAAGTAGTGTTGCCAGAGTTGGGCTTATAATTTGTTGGAGCTACAAGTAGCAGAGGCCTAAGCAGACAAGTGGAATTTTGAAAATATGAGACTGTTTCTGATTTTTGCCTTTCCTGCACTCCCCTTGTAACATCATGTAATCTCACAGAGAATGCCAGGACAAGTAGGAATAGGGGTTTTGGAAACTTGGTTGAAAGTGTGTAGATACTAAAGTACTTGTTCTGTATCATTAGAGGAAGAAATGTTGACCAACCAGGTAGAAACATAATGCAAAGAAATGCCAACGTAACATAACTATTTGTAGTTTTATGTAGTGATGGTGACACAGCTAGAAGCTTACTTCTCCAGTCACAGGAAAGCAATCCCCTCCCACTGTATACTCAAACTTCAAAATAAAACACAAGACCAGAATAATGAGTGATTTTTTTTTTTTAACTCCAGGGGAGGCTTGTAATGGGTATTTCCTTTCTAAGTAGAAAACTTGTGCATGTTTGCTTAGTAGGTGTAAATGTTTGTACTGCTTCATATAAGCTTTAGTAGTGATCATGGGGGAGAATAGAATTAATTTCTTCTGTGTTTATATGTTTAGTACTCCTATGCCTTCCTGTTTCCTTAGAAGAAAAATGTGTTCAGTAGTAACTGGAAACAACCTGCCTCTCATTTCTCCCTCCTGCTCTCAGAAAGCTACAAAGAAAACTGACAAACCCAGACCAGAGGAGAAGGATGACCTAGATGTAACAGAGATGACTAATGAAGACCTTCAAGAGCAACTTATGAAATACGGAGTAAATCCTGGCCCAATTGTAGGTAGGTCAGATGAACGAGTAGGTACTGATCTGTTTTATTTCTCACTAAACCTCACTTGTGAAGTTCCCCTGATACAGTTACTTTTTAATAGGAGTACTGTTGCAATCCTACCTCCCACCTTGGATATTGTCATTGAACTGTTTACATTGAGAAGACTTGAAGCATTGCAAGTGTGCAAGTCTGCAGTTTGCCTCTTGCAGCTGGAGATGTTCCAACTTTTGTTCTGAAGCTGTGTAACTATGAGTTGAAGTTCAGTGCTGGGGTAATTAGGTCTTCTCATACAGAGGTTTAGATCTGGGCCCACTTAAATAGGAAGTACATCTTACATAATAACCTAATAGTATTGAGAACAGGGAACTTCCCTTTCCCTAGGGCATTTCCTACTCATTACATTGTGCAGTAATGTTTTCCTTTGCTTTGCTTTTTTCTAGCCTAGCATTCTGTCTGGTACACTGGCCTATGTCAGGAGCAGTCCTGACCCCAGCCTAATCTGCCTTGGGCATTCATCTGTGGTGTGGAACCAAAGGGCCTTGCCTTTCAGATTGTGCAGTAGCCTAAAGGCAAGGGAATTTAATTTCACAACTCTTCAAAAAAAGATTGTTGTCTGTAGTATGCTGAGCCTGTAGTATGCTTGAAATCCTAGGTAGATGGAAATGTCCGTGGCTGAGCCTGCAGTCCTGTGTGTATTCAAAGTCTTATCTGTAATATTTTCAATTAGCTGATTCTGCATGCCTTGCCATTCATCTTGTGCCTCTTGGATAGTACTCAAGTATGAAAAACTCAAGAACCTGTGTAAAGGCATTTACACTGGAAAGGCATTTACATTTGGTCTAATTTATAGCCTTTAATTCTTAGAGGGTATGGACTCTGTTTCTTGAGAGGCTGCCATTTCTTTTTAATGGTGGTTTCCTCTTATCAGAAAACTTCAAAAGTTAGAATTTTTTTTCTGCAGCTAACAGCTCAGGCACCAGTCACCTCTACGGATTTTTTTACCAGCGAAGTCCAGATGTGGAAGTATGTGCTCGACTTAAAATGTTTTAAACAGCTGTCCTCTTAGATCAGCAAGCCAACCTGATGGCTAGATGGTGGCAAGCAGGAAGTTCTGTTGTTGCTGCTTGCTTTTACCACCTCTGATGCTTATTGGACTGAATTTACCAACGAGGCAAAGGCAGGGGCATTAATTCCAGGGTAAGGGCAATTAGGCGAATAATAATGCATTCTGCATGGAAATTGTTGCCCTTGCAATATCAAACTCACTGCTGTTTTTTTGTGGGGGTATAACAACTTGTATATTGCAGTGTATGAAGCAAAACATCTAAGAAGCAGGTAAATTCCCTTTCCATAGATGTCCTTTCCTTAACTTCCAGTCTATGAAGGTCTAAGTTTATCTAGGAATTCTCTTAAACTGAAAAGTTAGGAGCCTTAGAGGCAGAGTTGTGTACCTAGATGTGTGTATGTATATATAAAAACACACACACACTTTGGGCCGTACAGACTGATTAAAAATAAACAAAACGTTATGTTCAGAAATTCTCAAAGAATATGTAACAGCCAAGTTCTATCAGTCAAGCCAGAAAAATGAAAACTGTGTCTTTAGCATGTGTCCTTCCTTGTTATAGCTACTACTAGGAAACTTTATGAGAAAAAGCTTTTGAAACTGATGGAACAAGGTCCTGACCTGAAGGCACCTGTGCCTCTCCCAGCAATTTCAGCTACTGAGAACACCAGGCAGAATGGAAACAATGATTCCGACCAGTACAGTGACAATGAAGAAGGTAAGACTTGAGTGGAACTTGCATGGGAGCAATTAAAATTATACATTGATAATAATTGCAGTAGAAATAACCTGAAGAGGGTATGACCTTGCTGTTAGGTGGGGCTGTAAGATACTGCTGTGGGCCATGTGAGTCATGTTACTTGATCATGCAGTAGCACAGTGATCCAGGTGCCTGTTTTGGGAAAGGAAACCTTTTGCTATTGAACTGGTCCCTTTTATTAATTTTCCCCAGACTGGAGTCTGTAAATCCAATAGACAGGAGAACTGCATATTGGGTGTCTCAATGTTCTTCGCACTTTATACTTAAGTACCAGTCCAGTTTTCTCTTATGGTGCTCACGGTAGTTATTTACTGTGGGATAGTGAATGCATGTTTGTTTATTAAACTTTTGTTCTTTTTTGTTTAATGTCTAACATGATTCAACCCATTTTGTGCTCTGTTTCTTACGTACTTAGTTGGGGGTGGGTTGTTTGGTTGGTCCTGGGTGTGTTTTTTGTGGTTTTAATACCAAGTTTGTATCAAGAAAGTGTAGTGGCGGGGGAAGTGGAATCTAAAACACACCATTGTGCAACTTACAAAAAATAAAAACAGTACAGGTTTAAAGAATTATTTGAATGGAGTATTAGAAGATGTTTATTTAGTGTGGTTTGGTTTTGGGAGTGGGTTTTTTGTTTTTACTAGAATTTCCATGGACAGAGGACAGAAAGAGTTGAAACACAACCAGTAGATTGATCTCCCTTGCATATTTGGGCTTGTTTTTCAGCTTTTATCTCTTGCACTTTTGAGGGGGAAAGGATGTTAGAGATTGATTTATTAATTTTTGGGATAGCCAAGAGCCCAGTCACAACTGATAGCTAACTTCTTATAATTACATATGCTTCATGTAATTACTGAACTGGTCACACACGGGGTTAAAAATTCAAACCCAAACATTCCCCTTCTCCCCTACCAAAAAAAAAGTTTTTTATAAATAGATCTTAAATATGTTGGTATAATGCTATTAGACTTTTAGAAAAGCAGTGGGAATAATACATTCCCTTACTGGTGAGATGACTGCTAACCACTCTCCTTTCCACTGCATCAAAAATGAGGTTTTATATAAAAGGACATATTTTAAAGGAAACTAAGCTAACAACTTCAAACAACATTGGCAAGCTTCAAAACCTTTACTACAATTAACAGAAGAATGGTACTTTGGTTAAAGGAATTGCAATTTGACACCAGTTTCTAAGTGGAACTGCTGGATTGGTCGAGGCTTATCTGAAATGTAGGATTTTTAAGCACACAAGATAAAACCACGTGTCAGTGTTTTAAAATTTTAAGGTTACTCTTCGAAAGTCTTTGTTCTTATACATTCAGTAGAGAAATATACCTGTTTCACAGCTTTTTAAGGAAATGGTAACTCATAAGAGTTATGTTGCCTCTCAAAATGAATTTTTATTGAAATACGTTTGGTTTCAACTAGTACAACAACCAGCAGTATTCTAGAAACTAATTATATTACAACTGGTTGTAGATCCGAAGACTGAGCTGAGGCTTGACAAGAGAGAACCTCTGAAAGCCAGGACGAAGACGCCAGTGGCACTCAAACAGAAAAGAGTTGTTGAACACAACCAGGTATGTTTATTATAGCGGCATGGGGAACTGCTACTTACTGCAGATGATGTGCTCACTAAACACGTTACTAATAACATCACATTTGACTAAGTGAGCTGTGCTGTTTTTTAAAAGTGTTTAGAAAGCCTGTTCTAATACAGCATGACAATCTTGTGAATTAACTATAGCAGCTGTTTTTAGCCTGTCTCATAATGTTCAAAGTTATGGTCTGCTAAAAACTGTTTGTCTGACTTGCCAGCTGCTATAGCACCTCCTAGAGAATAGTAGGCAACCTTAACATGTTTAGTTTTGAAAACCTGATAGATTTTTAAGTCACGTGGGCTGATGGCTTTCTGTTGGATGTTTGCAATCAACTTGATTTAATAAAAGCAGTAGTTTCTCAAAAAAATTTTGCAAAAAGGGATGTGGGGTTTTTTTTTGTTTTTTAAGTATCTCTCTGGTTAGATAGCTATAGATATAGGTATGCATTTTAAATACATCTGTTTAATGACTCATTTAAATATAATATGTGAAGTAATGTATTTGGGTATAAGCCTATGCATATAGGTGTGTGTATGTGTGTACACGCATACGCGAGCTATCTGTATATTTTTTCTTCAACTATGTTCATAGCAGCAGTACTGGAGTAGGCATGAATTTGTTGAAAAGCTTTTCCTATGAAGAAAAAGAACAAATAACATGTTTAGTTCTCCCTGTATGTACCACCTGTCCTTAACTTATAAATATTAGTTCTGCTGTCTTGATGCAAGAGGGATCTTGCAGAAGCACCTCTGATTTTCAAACTGCTGTATACAGGGTTTGGTAATTGATGGCTGATCTGTCCTTGTGATGTGAAAGTGTCACTAAATACACTGTTCCCCAGCTTAGGACACTTAGAGTCTTTACAGTGTTGTTCATCTGACCAGTAAGTAGTGGAGTTATACTACAGTAAAGGACTTGTATAGATACAGTCAGGGACTCAGAATCTGAGTTGTTAATCACTTGGTGTATTTTAGCAGATCACAGTGACTTTTCTCAATACTTGTTTAAATGCCAGATGCTTGCTATTTAGTGTGTGTGTATGTATGTATAAACATGCTTTAGCTAGGGATGTCTCTTACAGAGGTAAAATGCTGCTATATGACCTTGAGTAATTCAACACAGTTATGGAGATCCATAACTAATTCTGCTTATTTTAAGTTGGAGTTTTAGGGTACAAGCTGAACAAATTTTACTTCAAAAGACTGAAACACACACATAGTTCAACACACTAAATATTCTTCAATTTGTTCAGGCTGCTTCTGCTCATGATGGTCTTTATAATGAGCATCTGAATCTTTAGGTTCCTGTATTTTAAGAATTGCTTTTTTTCAAAATGGTCATTCAGCCAGAAATCCCTGCCAGCTTCAGTGTAACAGAGATATTTAATTCTGCTGTCAATAAACAAAACTTGCAGTCTTCAGGAACCCACTTATAGAATAAAAGAGATTTAGTGAGGTATTTTTGTGGCACTTTAAGTGATGATTTGTTTACTCAACTTTTTGTCATCCAGTTTCACTATATTAGTATCAGGTCATTACCATTTTGTCTTGCAATCTTACATATGCAGTATAGATGCATTATTTTGCAATGTGCATATTTTAATTATGAGTTAATCAAAGGACTATCAAAGGAATAAACAAAATATTATCTAATTTCAAAATTGCCAAATTTTTCAGAAACTTTCTTTAGTTTGTTAAACCTTTTACCTTTGAACTTCCGATTGTTTTTGTTTTATTTTGGGTTTTTTTTCAAATACAGCAAATAGAGAAAGCCATCTAAATAACCCGCATCAAACAGCCCCACCCATCCCCCAGTAAAATTTTGCAGCTGCTTGAAGCCAAGAACAACTTCATGCTTTTGGCTAGCAAATGTGTGTAGTCATGTATTTTATTGAGAATAAAATCAGAAGATGGAGAAGATTTTTTTTCTTTCCTCCCCTTCTTCCTGTGGAATTGGACTGTAGGTTTCCAGCTAATGTGTCAAGGGACTATGCTCATTCTGCAGAATTATTTCAACTGTTACACACTCTGTGGCACTGGCTCAAAGACTGAGGGTCTGAAGAATGGTGAGGCTGAGCTGGTGGGCAGTGTGGTGTGAGCAGACTTGCAAGTTACTTCTAGGTCCTGTGCATCTGGTTTTAGACCAGATGTACATAGCTGACAAGACTGTCTGTCATTTGGCATGGCTGGATGTAGCTGCTCTCTTAAGAAGAGAGTGCGGATAGATAGTTATTAAGCAGACTGCTGCAAAAGAAATTGGGTGGAGAGGCTGAGCAGTCCTATGGGTCTTATCAGTCAGTTAGCAGTGGAGGGCTGGATGAACTGGAGCTCAGCTGTGTGTGTTTATATACCTCCACACAGTGAAAACATGACAGAAACCTCTAATTTAAATACCCCTTGCTAATCCAGTAGGTGAATCTAGAGTTGGAGTTCAAAACTGAGCCTGACATCTCATAGTGAATGGCATTGGACAGAGAGAGGCAGGCTAAACAGTACAAGTGTTAAGGAGCAATGTAGAACTACTCTCTTTTGTGAGATTTTGTACAGTGACATTCTGCATGTGCTGTGTTCCCCTGCTCCTCCCTGTATTTTTTTTGACTACCTGTATAGAAAGCTATCACTTGGTAACTGGTAGCTGAGGTAAAGTCATAATCTATAGGTCTGTGCTCGTGAGCTGTTTGGCAGTTGAAAGCACATGCTGAAGACTGCTTGTGTACCACACCATTGTAGTTTCTCTGGTTACGTACAGGGTGTTGGTGCACCTAACTTGAGTGTTACATTTTGATAGGGTTAGAGGCCTGCTCCATTGACAGTGAGGATAACTGGAACTGTAGACAACAATTTTTATTTCTTGTTTATTTTGTCTGTTGACTCTGCTCTACTGAAGTTTGGCTTTTATGCAGTAGGTGGTGGTTTTTCCTAGATTTTTCATGCAAGAAAAAAATTGAAACTTGACAAATGAGTGAAACATCTAAAGAAGAAAGGCAGTTATTAGTGAACTACTTCTAACTTTTTTCATTAGAAGATAAGTAATTCCTAGTCAAATAGTCTAGGATGGGGAGCTCTTAGTTACTAGTATGAGTCAGCTGTCTTCCTGCTTTCCTGAATGGATTGTGTTTGAGTAAAAACACTCTGAAATTAGTATTTTTCTCTAAGCTTCTAAAGAGCACCTCTCAAATAGAAAGTGTACAGGGTTGAAGTGCGGAACTGTGATTGTAGGTTGCAGGAAGGAAGAGAACACAGTTAAGGAGGGGTAAGAACATGTTTCATCAAAAGCCTGTTTTAATTTTAAAGAATTTTGGAGAATTAGGCTGAAATGTACAATTCTAAACAAAAAAAAATCAGTATCTGTTTGGACCTGAGGTCTGTGCATTTATTTTATAAAGTACTTCAGTGACTTCGGAATAAAGTGAAACACTCATGCTCCCTCTGCTGGGTATGTAGTAGCTGTAATACAAAACTTATCATGGGACCACAAAGCTGCTCAGCTTCTAGTTTCACTGTCCCTTCTCAATTAATAAATACTTTTTAGCCTATTCTCTGAACACATTGTTTTGGGGCTAATACTGTTCTACTGAAGTAATTTCTGCTACTGAACCTGTAACTGACAATTGAAGTGTATAATTTTATTCAGCAATGAGCCTGACTTCCAAAAACTTGGTAATACATCACTGTATGAGGTGTTAAATGTGCAAAGATAGAAGTATTAACAAAGTAATAATTTTTATTTTTAAACTTAACCAAATAGGAAGAAAATATTGTATGTAATGTAGAAGAAGCAGATCCGCATCTCCCTTTCCATCCTGGAATTAGTTTTGAGGGGGATATTTGCTTTGAAGATGAAACTTGCAGTAAAGCGGAGGGAATTATCTGCATTTGTTAACAGCTATAAAAGTTTGGTGCTTCATGCTGTTAGGTTAGTGAGAGATCTGTGTCAGGCTTGATTGTTTAAATCGGCTGCTATGTGAAAATGTTCGTTTCATCCCTGTATGTGGAACCTTTTAAGATCATTAAGTGTCTCCCCCTGATCCCAGTGGCTGGAGATTAGTTCCTGTTGAAACATAGGTGGCTGTGCATCAACTGTTGCCAGCTGTGCTCAAGAGAATAGAACCCTATCTGTGTAGAGAACAGGGTGATACTTTCTGCTTATGCTCATAGATTTATTTTGTGTGTGTGTGTCAGCGGGAAATGTAATGGGCTTGAAAGCTTCGTGTCTGCTGTCCATGACTTGATGTAACTCCTTGTAGTGTTAGCTCATTCTAGGGCAGTGAGCAAATTAGCAGTTTTTACTATTGGGCATTATCTATTCAGTTCTGTATTTGAACAGCAGTGTGCTCAAATGTGTTATGGTCAACACTACTAATCTAGCTAGCTATTCATTATTGAATGTATTAGGATCCACGTTTTTTTCATTGTAGACATGTTGCTTTTGGAGTATGCATGCTATTGGCTTTTGGTTGTGAGTATCCGATGTTTGGAGCTGGTTTTCATGTATATGATCATGTGTTTGATGCTTGAATAGACCTATTCTCAAGATGAAGTTACTGAGACTGTCTGGACAAGTGGATCTTCAAAAAGTGGACCTCTGCAGGCATTTTCTAGGGAGTCTACAAGAGTATCAAGAAGAACACCAAGGAAAAGGGTGATGAGAGGCTTTTATAATAGACAAGCTATTTTTTTTTATCTCACTCTTAGGGTCCCAGTGGCTCTTTTATTCAATTGTTGTCTTTTGTTTGTTTTAAACAAACAGGTGGAACCTACAGCACAGTTGCCTATAGATGATGCAGTAATATCAGAGAGTACTCCCATAAATGAAACTATATTGGCTGCAAGCAACAAGACCATAGTAAATATGCTTAGTAAATACGTTTAATCAATTGTGGTATTCTTCTGTAATATATATTCACTGACAGAATCATTCTGTTCTGGACAAATAGAAGACTGTTTTAAGGAAAGTAAGACTATTCAGTAGTCTTTGAAATCACATACTCCGTATCTGTTTTAGTACCTAATGCTGTTGACTTTGAGATGGGACTAGGTCAACACCTAGCTCCCATCTAACATCTTTTTGGGGGGAAGGGCTGAAAAGAACCACTTTAGAAGCTTAGATACTTTCTTACTTTATTTAAGTGCATGTGGAATATTTGCTTTTAAGTTTGGCTTTTCTTGTGAACTAAATAGCATTTACGTTTCTAAACGGCTTAAAAGAAACGACTTGGAATAATAAGCAGTGTGTTTTCTGTGCTGATCTTGGAGTATCTGTTACATAACCTTCTTGAGTTAACCTCTAACATGCATATATTCAATGCACATAAAGGTTTTGTTGTTTGGTTCTGCCACCTTGCCCCTTTTCATTTTGTATTTTGGCTGTTTCTGAGCTTGAACAATTTTGAATCTCGGCAGGTTGGCAATAGGGTGCCTGGAAATTTCAAGCATGCAGCTCCTACACTGTCAGTCAGTGAACTCTCAGACATGCCCAGAAGAACACCAAAGAAACCACTGATGACAGCTGAAGTAAATAAATTAAAACTTAGATTGCTCTTGCTTACTCTCTGTGAACAAAATTCTTGTGTGTATGTTCTTACTTCTTAGTACAGAGGGGGCGGAGGGTGTCATTGCCCAGGTGACACCAGTCAAAATAAACCAGTGTTGTCAAATGACACAAATGACATAAAGGAAAACATAAACTTACTTTTATTTTCCCCTTTCAGATCTAGGTGTGTGTGTGTGTGAAAATCTGATTTTTCTTTTTTCCTAAGACAAGTATGTTTTGATGTTATTTCTCCTTGTGCTGCTATTTTTTTGAAAAAAATGTAGAATTTTTTTTTCTTTTAAATTCTTTGAGTAGCTCAAAGTAGAGTAGACTTGGGTTATCTCCCTTTGAACTTGTAAATCAGCCTATCCTGAAAAATACAGTGTGCTTTAATTTAGAGAATCAAGTAGTAGGATTACTTTAGACCAAATGCCTGAATTAAAAAAGCATCTGTAGAGTCCTATCAGTTATCAAGGAGGGAAATAATTATGTTACTCTTGACCTATTCAAGCTGACAAAAATTCTCTCTTGGAGAACTGTCTAAAGCACCTGCAAGTGTATATAATTGTATTAATGTAATACTGTAATGTTGTGGAATTTTACATTGCAAGATGCTGTTTGTCTGTTCATGTAGCTGTAGATAAAGCTGCTATTAACACTTCATTTACAATATGACTGCAATGTAGACTTAGTTGTCAAATAGAAGATTGTGGATAAACTTGATGTTCTATGCCAAACTATTGATGGGTTTTTTTCAGTCAGTATTCTACTGTACTGTGGCATGGTTTTTTACAGCAAGAAGAGACAGGTTGCCAAGATCAGTGCTTTTTAAATCATGTTGGCTGCAACCAGTCCTGTGATCTGCTCAACACAGCCATGATAGAGGTGATGGTTAAGTTTTTCTGATCATCTACATCATTGGCTAGTAGGTGTATAGGATTTATACAATGTATTCTTTATCTTAAAGGACATTGAGGAGATCACTGAATGCTTTAAGACATCAAACGTGACTGGATGGCTGCCAATAATTAAGGTTAAACAAATTTCTAAAACCCAAGAAGTAAGCCTCTTGAGTGTCACTGGGTGGCTCATTCTTTCTTAAATTGCACATGGTTGTGGTCACTGAGATAGCTATGCAGAAGCTTTTTGTTTTGCTGTCTTTTCGGCCTCTAACTGTTTCTGGTTTCCTAGGTGGTGGAGAGAACTACAGAAGAAAGAAGAGTAGAAAGGGATATTCTTAAAGAATTGTTCCCTTATGAAGTATCAACACCTACAGGAATTAGGTATTTCTAAGGTTTATGGGGGCTTTTTTCTCAATTCTTGTAAACCTATCTAAGCTGAGAAATATCTTTTGATTATATTGATAGATTTCTGAGGAACAGTTTTTGTACTCTGGCTCAATGACATTTGCGATGGCCACCTCTTCTTCCCTTCTATATACATAGATTTGTTACCAAAACAGCCTCCTCTTGATTTAAATTGGAGGATGGAGAACAGGGTGGTACTATAGTATGAATTATTACCAGAATTTCTGGATGGTGGAAGTTAAATAGAAAGGGCTTTTCTGTAGTAATGACTTGAAATACTTTTGTTTTTGGCTAGATGCAACTGCTTAGGCCTGCTGTTACATTCAGGAACAATCTCACAACATATATTTGAGTTTTCTTTTGCAAAGCCAGAAAGACCTTTCAGATACCCTGTTTTTTCCTTTAAGTGGCAGTCATATTGATTACTCTTTATGTGAATAAGGATGGCATCTAGGAAAGGCTATTACTTCTGAATTTTGGTGGTTTTTTTGTTGTTCAGGGGGTTTTTGGCATCTTTATATTTAAACAAAAGTTGAAGCAATGATCTAGTTAATTGGGCAATTAAAAAGTACTCTGTTTAGAGGATATGAGAAAAAGTTTCCCCATGTTAAGATGTGTTTCCAACATGTTAATTATAGTTTCAATTTAAGCTGCAATTGCATAAAGTCTTAACCATAAGAATATACAGTACCAGTTACTACTGCTGTAGTGCACTCAAGTTTGCTCTCTTGTTTTGAGGTCTAGTTAAATCCATACCACTTTTTTTATTTTTAAATAAAAATCATATATGTGTACTCCTTGTATATAAGAACTTGGCAGTGTACGTGGTGTTTTTTAATCCTTGCTGCCTTGTCTTCTGGCTCCGTGTATTGGCTTAGCCATCAGTAGATACTTTATTGGCCAGAGACAATCTTATGTTTAGAAATCCCTGCAAGGCTGCATAAGTGATCATTAAAAAAGCAAATAGAAGGAGATGCTTCTACAGTTTGATTGCCAGTTATGATCCTTTTTGTGTGAATAGAGTGAAGTAACATCTGAGATTTTTTTTTCAAGTGTTTGCTTGAACATTGGATTACTAACTTTACCATGTCTATCATTATCTGTCAGGCTTCAAAAATAGTATTTCAGGTACTGTATTCACAAGAAATAATTCTTAGTTCTTTAATTGTACTAAAACTTCCCTATGTACTTTAGATTGCTCTTTTAAATATGCAGTATTTCAATTTTTTTATTAACAGTGCTAGCTGCCGTAGACCAATCAAAGGAGCTGCAAGCCGGCCTCTAGAGCACAGTGACTTCATACTGGAGGAAAGTTACTCTAAGTATGCACCAAAATATGGTACCTCGGCTGACACCAAGTCGGAGAAACCACCAATAAAAAAAGAACGCCCCGTTCCCCTGTGGATAAAAGTTCTTCTCTTTGTTGTTGTTTCAGTCTTCATGTTTTTGGTTTATCAGTCAATGGAAACTAATCAAGGAAATCCTTTCTCTAAATACCTGAATATGGTCACTCAGGGCAGTGCCAAATGAATATCTTTCTGAAAGGCACACCCAATTTGATCTCCTGTTTTTTAATTGTAGAGAACTCTTCTGCCCTCTCATCGGCTCAAGGACTTCTTACAAATAATGTGATTGGAACCTGATAAATTGGATAAATGAAGAAAGATAATATTAAATGGACACTGGTAACTTTCTGGACTTTGGACTAGTAGGAGATCACTGCCACAGGAGTAACATTTTTTTAAATCTTTGAACTTTTTGTAAGCTTTATTTTTTTAATGTGGACATCCTTTAAATTCACTTTTGAGAAAATGTATATTTGTTTTTGCAAGAACTTGGAAGCTGAGAAGGGCAAAAATGTAGTAAAATGTGAAGCTGTGTTTCTAAAGCTTTTCCTTTGTACAGAAAAGTTGTGCTTTGTCTCTAGATTATAGTGGAGAAGGATTTTAACCTGGGATAAAGGGAAATGCATTTCTGTATGCATTTTGTCAGTAACAATATAACTGAATTTGATCTGTTAGGATGTAGAGAGAGTACAAGAGCAACCTTTTCTGTAGATTACTGTAACTTTTTAGTAAATGT
This sequence comes from Eopsaltria australis, assembly GCA_034509425.1. Lineage (NCBI taxonomy): Eukaryota > Metazoa > Chordata > Aves > Passeriformes > Petroicidae > Eopsaltria > Eopsaltria australis. The sequence goes on from JAVTVJ010002336.1 coordinate 166,855, forward strand.
AACTGTAAATCTGTTTGCATTTCTGTATAAGTCCTAGTATCATATTAGTAACTCTGTTTAAGTGTAACTTCATTTAAATGTATCCCTTCATTTTAGTGCTTACAGTGTTGTGGGAGCTGAATACAAATCTAATTGGCAAGAGATGTCTTAGAGGAACTTATTTATTAGTAATATGTGTGGGAAATAAAAACTACATCATAATAATTTGCTACTAAAATACTTTTTTGAGTCAAGATTGTTATCTGAAGCAGTCTAAATTCCAACCTTTGCAGTGGTCTTTTTTTTCTTTTTTAAAAAAGTGAGGTCTTTCCAACACAGCTTTATGATTATCTTTAAATATTCATGTAGAGAAGTACTCTCAAAGTGTGAAAATTCCATATGAAGTTTTATTCTTGTATGAAGAGGGCATTGCTGCATTTTCTGCTACAGTTTCATCTTTTAAGGTGAGATTTACTACTTTCATGCCATTGACTATTTTTCTCAGTGGAAGCATGCTGAAACACTCTCTATTGTGTAACTTGGTTGAGCAGGCAGCTGACTTCACTACTACCAATAAAGAGTGATAAGCAAAAAATTTTTTAAAGTGAATGTATACATTTTTGGTGTGCTTAAATCTGCAGCATACAGATGTTCAGTCTTATTGCTTGGTACAAAACTGCAATAAATCATACTACTTATTCTTAAAGTGCTACTTATAAAAAGCTGAGAACATTAGTTAATAGTCGGTATCTTTTTACTCTAGGTACAGTTATTGTGTAGACTATAGCTAAGGGGAAGCTTTACTTTCTGTGAACTTTGGGACAAACATGGTAATTTGTAGCAAAGCAATAGTTTTGGGGTTTTTTTCCTGTTTAATGTTTTTTTTCCTTCTAAACTGCTTTTTTGAGTAATCCAAATAGCTAAACTTGTGTCCATCCTATAGAGAATTGTAACATAAGACATTCACTTTTGGTGTCAAAAATGGAGAAAAATAAAAATGATTTTAATGTGTGTGGATTTTCCTTACCAAAATAAATGCATTGCTGAAAGGCAACAAAAGCAAGACAAGTGATGTATCAGTGGTGTCATTTTGTGCTGCTACAGTCTTCCATATTGAAAAAACAATTTAAAATCTGATGATAAACTCAGGTCAGTTCATGTCACTTGATGGAAGGAATATTCATCATATTTGCAGAAGCAGAGTTTTGTGCCATAATCCTTTAGCCTATATCAGGCCTTTAATTTGGATGGAGGGGAGAAGATAGCTTTCATTTGTTTTTCAGTGCTTAAGGAACTTCCTTTTCACTTTAAATTATTTCTCACTCCACTTTGCTGTGTGTTTTAATGTAAAATACAGCTTTCTTTCCTAGTCACATAAAATACTTTCAGTTTACCTCTTCCAGGGATACTATTAGCATTGTCAAAGAAAAAAAATGAGCCCAAATCAAAACAAACTGCAAAATTAATTTTGTTGTAATTAAATGTCATTCTTACATTTTTGCACTGTTTTGGAGAATGCTCTCAACTTCAGTGTTACTTCACAGATGGTAAAGAGTTTCTTAGAAAAGTCCTCAAAGAAACCCATATCTAGTTCAGTTGTAATTGGAAGGCAATGCATCTTCAAGAAAGGAATAGGTTTTTTTATATTTTTTATATTTGAGACATTTAATGGTGTGAGGTAGCCCTGAGACTACAGTCTTTCTCCTGGCCCCAAAGATGAATTTTTCAGGGCATTCTAAGAGTAACACATGTAGTAGTGCTGTTAGCTGACTAGTATATGCTTAAAGCCTTCTAAATCCTGCTGTATAAGTTAAGTTGGAGTATACAATTATACTGTAGTCTTTGTATCAAAGTGCTGAAGCAATAGGAGCAGATACTTTTTTTTTTTTTCCCCTTTCACAGGCTCACTTCTATTCTATTAGTTCATCTTGTCTTTTAGACAGCCAGCTTAGACTTTCAGAACCAATGACAAAATAGAGCAATTCTATAGACTAGTATCCAAATTCCAGTTGCAGAAATGAGTGGAGTTCTGATGTAGTAGGTATTGTTTAAGTCCCTTTGAAGGCAAGGGCTACAACAAGCCTGGAAGAGGCCTGTGGAAGTTCAAGGGCATGACTGTTATTTTTGGGTTTGGTAGGTTTTGTTCTCATGATTGGTTATACTGCTCAGAATGCTGTGCTGAAAACCTGGCAGCTCTTGATTTCCTGTCTGAATTGGAGCTAACACACGGTTTGTGTTTTTCACTTTAAATTCTGTGCTGATCTTTCAACATTCTTCCAGTCTTGGGACCCCAGTATCAGGCTGTGGATCACTAGAAGATTTCACCTGCAGTCTTGAGATTAATCTTACAGTATCTGATCCATGGTGAGAGCTCCAGTAGTGCCTAAGACGAGAAATTTTATATTTAAATTGTCTGCATGTTTTAAGACCTTGATTTGTATTTGCAAAAGAAACAGTGTGAAAGAACTTCTTCTCCAAGTTCACTTGCTAACAGCATGCTCAGCACTGCCCTACAGAATGATTTTGCATCCCTCCTGGGCTTGGTCTATGTGTTTTGTTTTGTTTCCTGTGGCATAACTTAAAAAACTCTTTATAGTATTAAAATTTCTGCTAATTACCTTCTCTGCTAGTTCTGTGGACAAGATATCTTTAAAAAATATGCAGAGTTTATGCAGAGTCAAAGAAGGAAAGCTCAGTACAGAAAGAATGCCTTTAAAGAATACAGGTCCAAAAGAAGACAGTTCAGCAGTAAAATTTCTATAATTGCAAATGAAGTTGGTAAAATTGCGTGTCTTGTGCATGGTACATTTGGCTTACTTTGACATGGCTTAAGTAACATATTGAGTGGAATAGATACCGGGGAGCATTGTGATGTATAATTTTAAATTTTCTGTTTGCAAATGTAGGTGTTTCTGCATATGCCTTGTTGTCTGTTAATATGGCCTTTATTGAGCGGTAAGTCCACCAATCTTTATCTAATGCTGTCCTTTGAGTTGCTTTTGTTTTTCCTGAGGGAGTATACCAGGCTGCTTTGCACCAGTGCAACAGCAAGTTACTACAGTGGATGTGGACATGTGTATGTTCCGATAGCTCAGGGTCTCCAAGTTAGCTGAACTTGTGAAGCAGTCCTAAGGTGGCACAGACACCTGTAGGTACTATTTATATGTTGATATTAAGGAACAATCCCGCAAGTTTTCTGTTCTGCCTCACTTTGAAGTTCTTTGTTAGCATTGGTGGCCTGTGTCTAAAACATAGTAACTGCACTGTCTCATTAACTTGTTCTTTAGGAAAAAAATTGTGATGTTTAATAGAGATAAAACATGTAAGGTATGAGGAGAATTCTTAAAAAATCAAAGAAATACTATTAGACAAGGACAGCCATGGCAGCAATTAATAAGAATAGAGGTTTCCCTGCTTCCCGTGTTAAGAACATGTGACTGCTGTGGTTCAACCTTGGAAGCTTGGACCCTGATGAAGGAAATGCTGCCAAGTTAATGCTTCCCTTGGGCTGTAAAACCTGATCCATTACTGACTCTAGAATCATGGTCTAATAGCTCTGGTGTTGAAACAAGGAAAGTATATATAAAATACAAGTTTAAAGCCCAAGCAGATGCTGCTCTGTTAAGCTGGTTATCAAAGGTGTGGATGGTTGTTTCACTATCTCGTGCATTTTTGAAAACAAGGTCACCTGGGAAACAAGCTTATAAGAGCTTTGATTTTGCTTCTAGCCTTCACCAAACTATTAGAATTGTGAAAAGTTACTGTAAGCCAGGAACTAGCCTGCATTTTCTTGAGTGTATGCAGTTTGAGGGGAAATTGGGGTGGGAAAGGGAGAGGGTATGTGGTGGGTGTTACAACAGAAGGATAGATGAAATTAAGAATACTTCAGGGTTGTCAAACTCAAATTTTCCTAACTTTGTAAAACTTAAAAGAGCTACTGATTAACAAGCTGGATTTAATTTACAATAGCTCTTTTTACTGTGAATTGGACTGCGTTTGACACTGGAAAGTAACATCTTTCAAGTCTTCACCTATTACTGCCTGCAATGTCTCTCAGAAATCAGATTAATCTAGATGGTTTGAATTACAGGCTATTGCTATTTTATTCTTTCACATCTGGGAAAAGTTGTAGATGTTTTCTTTGTAGAATTGTATGTATTCAGCAAGAACATATATTATCCCTGTATTTTTATGGGGTCATGTTAGACTGCTGTTTAATAGTTGTTGATAGTACAGCTGTAAGAAATCAATTGTCAGTTAAAACAAAAACCAGTTTGTTCCAGAAAAGTTCCACAGGCTAACTCACAAGCACCTGTATAGTTGAGCACACAAATTGCCGTAAGATGTCTATACATCTATATAAAAGTTATCTGTTCATCCTTTATAATTGGAAGGAACAGAGGTTGTCTATATGTAAAAATTAGAAAAGTGCAAGAATTGTGATTATTTATATGCAATTTCAAGATAAGAGCCCAAATCTCAATCATGTTTAGAGGGTACCATCTAGTTGAAAATAAGTGTCACTGTTTGGCTTTTAAATAAAACATTGTTACCAACAATTGTTTAGATGCAGGTGAGTAGAGAACAACTCATGGCAAAATGAACAATTCTGGCTTGTTTTCTGCTTGTTTACTGCTGACACTGGTAATGAACTGAACAGTACTTCGGGCTCTCAGCTGGTTGCTAAATGAAAGTATTTGAAGAGTGCAAGTTTCATTTGACCTTTTCCTACTTGAGCAGCTGGAGTGTAGTTTATTCAAGAGGCTCTTAACCAACCTTGCTTTCTGTGACAGTGCTATTGGGCACTTTTGTCTGTGTAGGACAGTCTCCCTGGATTCACAACTTCGTTGTGAAATAGAGCAGGTGGGGCTAAGGGCCTTCCTTGGAAGTTTAATAGGAGCTGCTGAGCTTACCGAAGTGGGGTATTTCTTCAGTGTGGTGCTGCCAGTGTGCTGTCATTTGCCCAGAAGTAAGAGCTGGGATGTTCAGGACGTCTCTTCCTTTGCTGGCTTCTGTGTGTATGTTGTTGCAGAGCACTATAATGGAAGGAATATGATGAAAACAATGAAAAAGTGGAGTTCTTGCCTCTTTGGTAACTGGAGAGCTGAACTTGTCTGTGCTATGTAACTCACAAAAATGAGTGAAATCACCCCGTGTTCGAAAAGGCATAGTTAAAGGTAGGTGAGACCAAGCATGGGTCCTGCGTTACGTAACATTCTGCTTTTAACAAACCAGTAAGAAACAATTACGTGAGCAGCTGCAGCCATTGTAGCATAGGCCATGGCACAATGCCTGCAAGTTTAGCCGCTAAAGGCAGAACTTGGCCAGGGAGCCTGCAGACAGTGCTTAGTGCTTGATCTGACCGTGCTTGGGTTTACAGAGTTCATTACAAGATACGATTACCAGACCCAGAACCTGGGGCGATACTGAGGGCTTCTTTAAACTAATCTTAAAAAATGGGTGCGATGCTAGGGGTTGAACTTGATAGTCCAAATCTCTTCTAACCCTGACGCTTCCATGTGAGTGCTGCAGTGCACCGGTCAAGGCCAGTACAGGGATTCACGCTCGGGCGTGTCTCTGGTTTGACATTGCCCGGGGCAAGGCTGCGGGAGGCACGTGGCGCAGTTGGCAAGCGCCCCGAGCCGGGCGGCGATAAGGCAGGAACAGAAACAGAAGTTGAGGCGCGGGGTTCAGCGGGGTAGAGTGCGCTCCCACAGCCCGCGTACGGGGCGCAGCAGCGTGTCCCTGCCGGCGGCGCTGCAGCCGCGGTGGCCACGGGCCCAGGGCGCTGCAGGACGGGCCCGGCCCGGCCGCTGAGGGAGCGCCGTCCCGCCGGCGCGCGCGCGCGCGCGGGAGGGGGGAGGGGGGGGGGGAAGGGCGCTGGCCGCGCATGCGCAGCGGTCGGCGTGGCGCCTCCGCCAATCGCGGCGCGGGTCGTTGCGTGGCGGCCCCGCCCCCGGCGCGGCGAAGGACAAGGTGACGGCGCGGGGCCCGCGTTCAGCCTCTGCCGCAGCGGCTCCATCTTGCGAGGTGAGTCGGGGCCGCGCGGCCGCCCGCACGCCGGGTACCGCGCTCGGCCTCGCGGCGGCGGGGCCGCCTGGCGGGTGCGGGGCCGGGGCTCGGCGGCCGCGCTGTGGCGGGGCTTCCCGGTCCCACATCGCTCTGCTCTTCTCGCCCTCCTCAGGTCGCCATGTTCTCGTCCATCGCGCCGCTCGCGCGGCACAACCCGTTCTACGCGCCGCACTTCCAGCTGGTGCAGGACGGCGTGAGGAAGCGCCCAGCGGAGCCCGCGGAGGCCCTCGCCACGCGGCGGGGCCTGGCGGCCGCGTCCGCCACTGAAGGTGAGGGCGGGACGGAGGGGCCGCGGCGGCGGCGAGGCCCTTGGGCGTCCGGGGCTGCCGGTGCCTGCGCTGCCCCCGCCAACGCGGGCCTGTGCCCGCCAGGGCGGCGCAGGGAATGTCAGCGCTCAGCGGGGCTTGGCAGAGCCGGGAGGGGCCGGCGCTGGGCCTACGCGCCCGCTTGGAGGACGAGGAAGGGCACGGGCGGGGGAGGCGCTGGTAGTGCTTCCGCTCTCCCGGCGGTGTGTGCTGAGGAGCAGGAGGGATCCGGGCTTGCCGGGAAAGGACACGGGAACGTTCTAGTGCAGAATAATCACAGAGATGCCCGTAAATTCTGTCTTGAGATCGCTTTTTCTGGCTCTGCAGGGCCTGCAGCCTCGGGCACTGATGTTATATGTCCGTAGTTCTTTTCATCGGTGGAGAAGAGCAGTGAGTGAATCTGTGGATTTGGAAGACCATCTCTCCCATCCTTTTTCCCTTTTTCTCTTCTTTTTCTTCGGCAGTTTATTCATAGCTGGGCACCTGAACATTTAGATATATTAGGGGTGCTTGGCGCTGTTGTTCTTAATTCTTTCTTTTTGTTCTTTGTAGTTGTGGGGCATACGCCAGATAACTTGATATTTAAGAAATAGCGATATACTTCAGAATTAAGTGCTTCCTGTATGCTTCCTAGTCACTTTTTTGAATTCTGAAGGGCAGACCTTGATGCTAGTTGGAGTATTATGGAATGGGTAAGGTTTGAAAGGACCACAGTGAGTCATCATCATCATGAGCACAGATCCAGCTTCCCTGCTGAAGCTGGGGCATCCTAGAGCACATAGCACAGGATTGTGTTCAGATGGTTCTTGAGTATCTCCAGGGAGGGAGGCTCCACAGCCTCTTTGGGCAGCCTGTTTCAGTGCATGGTCACCACAGTAAAGAAGTTCTTCTTTATATTCAGATAGAACTTCTGTGCATCAGTTTCTGCCCATTGCCTTTTGTCCTGTTGCTTGGCACCACTGAGAAGAACCTGGATCCGTCCTCTTGGCACCCTCCCATCAATAATTACAGAAAATGATGAGATCCTCTTTCAGTCTTCCTTTCTTGAGGTTGAACAGCCCCAAGTCCCTCAGCCTTTCCTCATAAGCAAGGTGATCAGTCCCCTCATCTTTTCTGTAGCCCTTTGCTGCACGCGATTGAGGAGCTCCACGCCTCTCTTGTACTGAGGGGCCCAGAACTGGACACAGTATTCCAAATGTAGCCTCAGTGGGGCTGAGTAAAGGGACAGGGTCACCTCCCTTGACCTGCTGGCAGTGCTCTTCCTGATACATTACAGGAGGTACCCTTGGAGTGGCCTTCTTGGCCACACAGGCACACTGTGGGCTCATGGACAGCTTGCTGTCCAGCAGGACCCCCAGGTCCTTCTCTACAGAGCTGCTTTCCAGCAGGTTGACCCCCAACCTCTGCTGGTGTATGGGGCTGTTCCTCCCCAGGTACAGGATCCTGCCTTTGTTGAGCTTAATGCAGCTCCTCTCCAACCTATTGAGGTCCATCTGAAAGAATGCACAGTAGTAGAGATGGATATTAGAATTCTAATTTTTTTAAGCTGTCCATAACTTAAAAGTGTCTCTCTGGTTTTACTTAATAAAAAAGTTAAGAATTACTTTCAGCAAGCTACCTCTTCTGAAGTACTGTGATTATTGAAGTATTTTAGTGCACTTCCATGAACTTTCATATAATACATAAAAGAGAGACAGGCTAGGTTTTACAAAGTTTTCAAGAAATTATTTTTGGCTTTCAGTGTAGTAATCCTGCTGCCAGCTAGCTAAAGCCCTAAATCGCTCTTTGGTATGCTAAATATATTCAGTAGGTGCACTTATTTCTTTAAAGCATTATGCTTAATCTTCATCCTGTTTGTAGGCAGTTGTGGTCAAAGATGGCCAGAGTTTTTCAGTCTTCGTAATCTTTTTTCTGAGTTCATTATTTCATGTACTCTGGCTTTTGTATTGAGAACATAACACGTTGTAAAAGATACCTGAACTTGCACAAGGTCACACAAAGTCAGTGCAAACCACACGTCCTTCTGAGTTCAGCTCAGGGCATCAACCAGAACACAGCTCAGAGACCAAGTATTTTATGACCAGTTCATGGAATTTGTTCTTGTAACCGTGTCAGATTGGAAGCAGAGATATGAAATAGTTACAGTGTAGCTGTCTCAAGAGAGTATATTTGTATTTGTGTAGTTTAAGGGTATTTGACTTAAATCAGTGTCTGGGTATGTTAGAGTGGCTTTCTTGTCTTCTATGCTACATGTTCAGCTAGTTCTGTTCTCAAGTTGTGTTTTTTTAGGAAATTTGACTCTGCTTCTGAAATAGAAAGTCCAAGATCATCTGTGGCTTTATTTTTCTAATGCTACTGTACCACTACAAACCTAGGCACCTCTAAAGAGCTCAAGCCTAATTGATACTGGCTTTCTTAATTACTGCATTTGAATAGCAGGTGGACAGGTCAGTCTGAATAGCACTGTAATATAGCACATACATACAACTGTGCTTTTCTGTGGCTACTATAAAGGTATGTCCTTGTCATTTGAGGAGGATGACTTCTAAATTACTGTGGAAAGGGCAGTGTGAACAAACAGACTGGGGTCTGGGCATCGTGGTAGCTGCTGCAGGGCTGTGGTGCTGTTGGCCACAGACACAGCTAAACAGAGCTGCCCAGAACAGACCTAGAGTCTATTCTCTTGTTACACCTGCATAGAAGGCCTGGTCTGTGAGTGGTTAACCACTCATTCTGGAAAGTCATAATCAGGCTGTTTCTGTTGTCTGCAAATCTGTTACTTAGCCATGCTATTTTGGAGCTATGTGTAAGTCCCAGACCAGCATATTTATAGTCTTTAGCAGTGTCTCAATTAAAAAGAAATTAGTCTGATAACTGATTTCTAGCTTTAAGCTTAGGTTCACTATGGCATCTCTGATTTGATGCTTACTATTTTAAAATAAGGAAAAACTTTTTATTATTTTGATAATTCTTAAGAGTAAAGTGAAAAAGGTAATTATAAAATGTAATGTGAAATCTGGAACATTTGTGGGAAGGAGTTCCTTTAAAATAGCCAAGTTATGAGCTGGATAAGCCTGCTAGTGTTATCTGCTGCTCTGTTGGTGCTGTTGAACATCGTCACTTTCTGTTGACATTCATAAAGGAATTCAGAACCAGAAAGATCGGGCAAAGAAGTTCTGCATGAGATAGGCTTTTGCTGTCTTCTAGTTTTCATTAGTGTTTCTTGGAGATAGTTCTTCTTAAGTTGTAACACTTTAATATCTATTCCATTATATTGTAGTGACATCAGTAGATTTAGTAGCAAAAGATTAAGCCTTTCTACTTTTAGGAGTATTTTCTACATACTGGATTATTTTCTGTATGCTTATTCAGTGTATTAGTTTTGCTTTTACTTATATATTTAAAATGCTAAGCATAGTAGTAGAACTGTGCTGCTACTTCATGCTTATTTTGTACTGTTTATTGTAAATTCGAGTGTTTTCTGTTTGCACTCAGTCATAGTCTCTGTGGCTTCCACAAAAATGAATGAAGAAAATTGATTCTTTTTTTCCAGATCCAGTAATTTTGCTGTATAGGAATATGTGAAAATTAATAACTTGTTTGTTTTAGATTGAATGATTTTATTCACAGTAGATATACTGCATGGAACAGTGCATATGAAGTATCCCTTGATTAAGTGTGACCTGAAAGATTCTTTGATGAACTTTGATATGAGCATTCAGTGGGACGATAAATAGCAGTCTACAGTTTCATTAAACAGGCTGTATACATTTGAGATTCTGTATTTGAAAGAAAATTTTTAAAAAACCTATATAAATAATCTGAAAAATACCTGAAGATGTATCTGCGTATCTCCAACACTGATATTGTAGATTTTTATAGTCTCTATTTAAATACAGAAGTGTCATAGAATATTTAGCAAAAGAAGCTTTGCCTTTTGAGTACTAGAGCAATACTATTCTTCCTTAATTCTTGGATATAAGAAATTGTAGCACATTGCAGCTTTGAGTCATAGTTTCTGCCAGTAACTTCTGGGATTAATTTCTATGGTTTAAGTGTGCTATGAGCTAAAACTTCACTGTTTCTTTCTTTGCTTATTTAAAGGAACAAATTCAATTTGGAAGGCTTAGAATCAAATCTTACCAGTCAAAAATGATTTAATTTAAAGCAAAAGAATTATTTTTCATCATAACACTGTATTCAAATAATGCAGCATGGGAAATTATTTCAGTTTGATACTTTTGAGAAGTAGCACTTAGTTTTTTCTTTTCTGATCATTGTTACCATTTACGATTGATCACATGTATGTATTTTTTCCAATTAATTAGAATACAGCTGTGCATATGGCTCAAACAGATTCTTTATGCTTTGTGGCCTTGGTGGGATTATTAGCTGTGGAACAACACATACAGCACTAGTTCCTCTAGACCTGGTTAAATGCAGGATGCAGGTTTGTTCTGCATGTTGGTATGTGATGACACAGAGCATGTTTAGTGTGGTATATTTAATTACTAATAAACTGGAGGCATAAACTTTACCCTGGACATCGCTGTCTGACAGTGCATGGAGTTTATATAAAAGCATGGTGTGTATTTTATTTTTTGCTGCAGAATACAGTTGTGAATATGGCTCGCTCAAGTTTTATGCTCTCTGTGGCGTTGGTGGGGTCCTAAGTTGTGGCTTGACACACACTGGTGTTGTACCTCTGGATTTAGTGAAGTGTCGTATGCAGGTTTGTATAAATTTAAACATTTCTTGAACTTCTATTTTCTATCTAGCCAGCATATTAAGAGTTTACAGAAGGGATGCAGTCTTTTGTGGATGACAAGAAGCAAGTAAACTTGAATGCTTCTTTATCAAATCTACTACTGTAAGACTAGCAGAATACCACTCTCAAGAGAAGTAGAGGTATTAAGGATAATCTGGATTAATTATTTTTGGTAGCATTTAAGGCATGTTTAACTGACTCTGTTTGCTAAAAGGCACCCAACACAATGTTACTCTGCTGGCTGGTTGGCTGTCCAGGACTATTCCAGTGCTTTTGGTGTAAGGAAATAGTATCTTTTGGATCTACATCTTTTAGCCTGGAGTGACATGCATGTGTAATTTGATCCATTAACACTGGATATCAATGCATGGCTTATGGATTGGATATTTTCTAATGATGCCACATTGAGCAGAGTGGCTAAAATCTGATTTGGCATCAGGAAGGCCATTGATGCTTGTGACTGCTTTCCTTGAAGTGTTTTTTGATTAAACTGAAAGGAGCATCATTGCATTGCACTTACGATGCATTAAAATCATCTTGTGAACAGCCATGGATGGAAACATACTAATGGATTTATTCAGGCAAATCTACAATAATGAAGCAAATTAAACCACATGTGTACATTTCTGGAAATATAGTAGTTAATGATTTCCCTGTTGCATAGGCTGACATTGATTATAATCAGGAATGTGCATGTGCTATTCTTCAATATTTTGTTTTTCTGAATGGCCTTTATTTAACAATGTTTATCAGAGAAGCTTTTTCACATTCTTGAGAGCAGCTGAAATTCTGGTCTCAAACTAGGAAATCTGTAACACATCAGACATGCTCAGTGTGAGCTACCAGTTCCAGTTTATTACATGGTAAGGCTGGTGATACTTCCCCTTCCCTCTCCAGCACTTAAAAGGAAGGTTCAGCAGGGGGGTTCCATGTGGTTTCCAGGTGTGATCTTGTAAAACATGTCAGCATTTATCTCTTTACAGATCCAGTACAGAGCATGTTACTAATCCTTCCTAAGTTCTCCAGGAAGAAACCTGTTGCCTGCCCTCTCATGTCTTTTTAAGAAGAGGTCACCTTTGCCATGGTTTAACTGAAACCAGGACACCTGTTACACATCTAATAACTAAGCATGATTCTGACTTGAACATAGTCTCATTTTACAGTGCGCAATTAAATATCCAATTTTCTAAAATTATGTCTCTTTTTAAAATTGACATATTTAGGTGAACTAGATCCCAAGTATATTGTTCCTAGACTGCAAGATAAAATACATGTCCCATTAGCTCTTTCTGAAGGCTTTGATTGGCTTTTAGTTTGACGTCTTCCTTCTTATCCTCTGAGGAACTCTTGGATGATGTCAAATATTAAAAATAACAGTGGGATGTGACTTAATTACCTACTGAAAAGTTTCTGCTAAATTACTTCCTTTCACCTGAAAGAAAATTATTCAAGTCAGTCTACGTTAAATTTCTGATAAATTAATAAAATGTCACCTGAAGTTTTGTGGGCAGAAAACAATTTGTGCGTAGCCTTTATTGTGAAATCAGAGTACAAGGGTAGAAGTTTTTGAGTACTCTTTGATCTGATTTGCTGTATCTGTCTTAGTCTGACTACGTGGAGAGCTCACACAGGAAAAACACCCTTCTGTGATTAGTAATCAGGTGAATCATTAGGTTTCTGGCAACGTTTGGGTGTACGTAGGCATAGCATGATAAGCAGATGAGATTGCTGACAGGACCCATTATATTGTTTTAAAAGCTGATCTATACATAGTTGCACCAGTATACCACTGACAATGTTAGAACAGTGATTTCAGTAAATCTTTTCATTACAGTTGCATTGTGAATTTGGAGAATTAAAGTGAAACAAAATTCTGGCTATTTAAGTAAGTCAGGGTTTGAGACTAGTAAGTAACCATTATGGTTACATTAGTGTAACTTAGTGGTGAGTATAGGAACCAGGCTGCCTGAGGAATTTAAAAATTAAAAATTTTAGGTGGGGGTGTGAGAAAGAAAGTAGTAAGCTGTATCAAACATTTAACTGCCTATTCTGTTTAGGTTGATCCACAAAAATACAAGAGCATCTTCAATGGATTTTCAGTGACAATCAATGAAGATGGTGTTCGTGGCTTGGCTAAGGGATGGGCTCCAACTTTTATTGGCTACTCCATGCAGGGGCTTTGTAAATTTGGTTTCTATGAAGTTTTCAAAATCCTGTATGGCAACATGCTGGGAGAGGTAAGGCTTAAATGTTTTATGTAAATCTGTATGTTTGCTGCAGTATAGTATTAGTGATAAGGAGTAACCACAAAAGCATGATTCATTAATAAAAATGTGTGTTTGAATTCCTTTCAGGAAAATGCCTATTTGTGGCGTACTTCGCTATATTTAGCTGCATCTGCCAGTGCGGAGTTTTTTGCTGACATTGCTCTGGCTCCAATGGAAGCTGCTAAAGTTCGTATTCAGACACAGCCTGGATATGCAAACACTCTACGGCAGGCTTTACCCAAAATGTTTGCAGAAGAAGGCATCTGGGCGTAAGCATCTCTTCATTTTAATTGAAGTTTTTGATGTTCAGTACATTTTCTTAATGAAGAACTGGTGCTGTAACTAATTCTGGCCTTAGCTTGTAATACTTTTTGGTCTTTGTATTTAGAGGTAACAACTTAAAATACTTCAGGGAATCTGCTGAGCTGGCTGTTAATTCCACATGCTCCTTAGATCCATCTTTGTGAGTATCTTTGTGCTGAGTTCTGCTGGATAACTTCAGTTTCTAGCAGTTCCAGTCAGAGATACTCAGCAACTTTCTGGTTGTACAGTCAAAGATGCTTGAGTCATTGGCATGTGAGAGTAATATAACTGCATGTTAGCTTTCTGTTCTGATAGAAGTGGCTGTAGATGTACAGGTCATGTCTCACTATCAGGACTTGGCTGGTATGCAGACATTAGCATTCCTGCACTGGTAGTATCAGTACTACATTGCAGCAGTGCATTGTAATCTGAAAAGTGACTAAAGAAACTGCTGTGCAGCCTGGGGAAGATTTCAATTTGTGTTGCTTTTTCAAGGTAATACTCAGGAATTAATACAACTCAAATTTCTGTAGGTGCTGACGGCATTACAGGGTCAGTATGTAGAAGCTGTATTCATGATAGCAGCAATAAATAAGCTAATTTATTTCAGGTTACAAATGTACCTTAAATACTGAAGGAAATGAAGCTGAGTTTGTCTCTTCTCTGATTAAGTTTCTATAAAGGTGTTGCTCCACTATGGATGAGACAGATTCCATACACAATGATGAAATTTGCCTGCTTTGAACGTACTGTGGAAGCTCTCTACAAGTACGTTGTTCCCAAGCCACGAAGTGAATGTACAAAAGGAGAACAGCTGGTAGTCACATTTGTTGCAGGCTATATTGGTAAGAAATCATTAAATCCTACACTTCATTAATGGATTACTGCAACTCTAGAGACCTGTTGCTTTTCAGAATATTAAGGAGATGTCACTAATGTGGGAGACCTTACTTGCAACTTTAAAATGTGCAGGGGAAATAACTATAATCAATCTGTTAGGGGAAAATGGGTCTGTAATAGGACACTGCTTTTAACTGCTCCTGTGTATTACCAATGTTGATGGTCAGATTTAGAAACTGCAGCTGATTTAAGAAAAAACTTTCATCTTTTTCAGTCTTGGGAAGGTAAAAGAAATTTGGATGGAAGGGGGATTTTCAGTATCCAGAGATCCAGAAGTTTTCTTCTGGTTGCTTTCTTCTGTTCAGAAGTTTCAGCTGGTTGTACTCAATGTACACAGTAATGGTACAGCTAAAACACCACAGAACTAATGTCAAATTATTCTTTCAGCTGGTGTCTTCTGTGCAATTGTTTCCCATCCTGCTGACTCTGTGGTGTCTGTGTTGAACAAAGAAAAGGGCAGCTCAGCTTCACAGGTTCTTATGAGGCTTGGATTCAAAGGTATATTCTTACTTTCATGTATTTTGGATCAAGTGTTGCTGGTGTTTTGGGGGAGATTTTCTTTTTTTCATGCTATTTTATGCTGCTAATGCTTTATGGTTTGTTCTCCAGGTGTATGGAAAGGTCTCTTTGCTCGTATCATTATGATTGGTACCCTGACTGCACTACAGTGGTTCATCTATGATTCTGTCAAGGTTTATTTCAGACTTCCTCGCCCACCTCCACCTGAAATGCCAGAATCTCTGAAGAAGAAGCTCGGTCTAACTGAATAGACAACTGATGGACTGACTGCTGGCTGTCCCAGTGATGAGTTTCATGAAACTTTTATATATTTGACTATGTAGAAAACAAACTCTATACAATGTCATTATTGGTTGTGCCCTTGTCTTACATGAGGGCTTAAATTCTACCACTGTCATTGCCTGAAATAAATGAGAAACAGAGTGCTTAGTGTCTGTTTACTACTGCATATGTAAGCTTCATTTCATAGTAGCAAATACCTCAAATACTCTCCTGGCTTCCCCCTCTCCCGCCAAAAAAAAAATTTTAAAAAATTACCCTGTTCTGCACTTCAGAAACTAGAGAAATTTTACTCTTCCACTTAAAAAACAAAATTAGGCTTTCACTGTTTCTAGAGAAGTGCCAAGAACCTGTCCTTGCACTTTGAGCCCACTTATCATTTGCCTGTAATAAGCTGTTACTGTAGAACAGCTGAACTCCTGAATGGCTGAGATGAGACTGGAGTCTGATCGGGCATCCTGGTTGTGATGTCAGTGTTCCCACAGAGATAAAAGGAACCTTATACATACTGGAGCTGTTTCTGCCTTGGGATGGTCATCCCAACTTAACTTATGCTTACTTGACTATTTTCTGCTTCTGTTGGCTTTGAACCACACCAAAGAACTTGGCCCTTCTCATTGTCCTGTGGAATTAAACAGTAGTTGCTACCTCTTAACTAGAGAAAAGCTGATGTTAATAAAGATTTCCAAATATATTTGACTACTAATGATGCACTTCAGCTTTACAGTAAAATAAAAATGGCTTGTCTTTTATTCTAGAGTTTGAAAAACTTGCCAGCTTTTCCCTACATTTCCTACAGCTGTAATTTTTTATTTCCATTATTATTTCTGAATTAGTTTAATACTGAATTATGGCTGAACCATGTATTTCTGCAGCACAAGGAGCCATACCAGGTTTTTTGGACCTTGATGTGAAGAAATACATGCTCTTCAGCAACAAGAGGAGATAATGCAATGTTAAGGTATTTGTTTTAATTTTTTCTCAAGTCTTTCAGTGAAGGATGATCATGCTGCCTTCTGCATTTCACCTGTTCAATAACCCACAGTTGGTAATCACTGCACCTTACCCAGTACTACTTTGTTCATAGAGTAGAGCTGGAGCTGACGTGGTTTTTTTGCAAAACTGCGGGTATGCTGCCTTACAGCATGTGAGCTGTTGATACTGAACTTTGCTTGGCACTCACTTATGTTACTCTGCTTCTTCCTCTTGGCTCCTTCAGAACCAAAAGGACAAGTGCGGCAGGTGCCCTTGGAATAGCGTAAATGCACTGACTGCTGACTCTTGCTGGAGTCAGATGTGCCTGCTGTTGTAGCATTGAGCTTCTCACCCCTGGGAAAGCCCTCCAACTTCCAAGATTTTGAATGATTATATTAAACAAGAAAGCTGGGCCTTATTTTGAATTGTTGCCTTTCAGAATGCGGAGTAAAAGCTAAAATTACACCATTTCCCTTCACCGTGACAGTAATAGAGGCGTTCTTAGAGTGGCTGGTATCTGCCTGCGTTACACAGCAAAGTCAAATACCCTAAGTCTAAATAAAATATTTGTACAAGTACTTTGTTGTTGAATTAAAATTATTTGATGCTAAAAGTATGTAAATCTTGTTTCCCCATTGATCTTGTATTAAGACTATTGATGTTAAATCACCTTTTGAAGTTGTGTGTATGGGGCAAGTTGCTAGGCAAAACCATCACTTGTGTACTGGATTGCAGTTTCTTTAGAGGCATGTTTTAGCTCAGTAGATTTTTCTTTCTTTGCTGAAAGTTCCTTCTAATCCTTGGGAAAGTGGAGCACTTCTGTCAAGTTTTAAGGCTGGCAGAAGCATGAGACAAGCTTGGCTAATGTAGTGAGGTAGTCTGTCAAGTAATCTAGCACTGAGCTAAATTTTTCAAGACTCTATATGTGGAGCAAAATCGCACAATTTTTCTCTAGGATTGAGTCCATGTTGCACAGTTGTTACAAAGAGAATCTTTAGTCCATTTTCTCACTGCTCACTGGTAGACCTGAAACTGTCTCTTAAAGATGCTCAGTATCAAGGTAGATCTGAGATGAGACTACAAGGAGCAGCCAGCAGTTCCCTTTCTGTAACTGAGAAAGGGAAAATACACTTAGTGCTTCTTGCAGTGTTGTGTTTCAGTGGAAAACTCAAGAGGGGGAGAGAATTGCCTTGCAGCTGCCAGCTTCATTGACATTCAGCCATGGGATTGTTCAGGTGCTTGTTAGGAAAGGGTGTTGCTTAAAGGGTCACCTGGTATTTTAAATAAGCTTCAGTGGGAAAAATTCAGTATTAAAATGCATTTAAAAGGTCAATTCTGTCATTGATAACTCCTTTGTGCATGATGCCTGGTACATTTTCTGAAGGTTGAGTGGTGTAGTGGTGCTTTTGATGGATTTCCACTTCCATTGCAAGGAAAGTCCTTTATCAAAAAAGGGTACCCCATTTTGAACTTGGGTAACTCCAGACCCATCAGTAAACCCCAAAGTGCTCTGTAAAATGTGGATTATGTATATGCTGCTTGTGTGTATTTTATGAAGGAGGAAACATCCTTTCTTGCTGGTTTTGGAGCTGAAATGTGCTTTCTGGTTTAAAGCATACCATATATATAAATTTGGAATAACAACTGGATTGGCATACGGTGTTTGTATGAGGTTGTACTACAGATGAAATGTGCTGACACTTAACTGATACTCGCGGAAATGTCTGTTGCATATCATTTTAAAATGGGCTGTAATAATACAAATAGTTGTATCTCATTTACATTTCTACATAGAAATGATGTAGTTCACAGTGAAAACAATAAACATCCTGCTTTTTTATAGCAAATATGAGTACCTTGGGTAGATGAGCTTAATAGCTGCATATCCTTGTTACAGAATACAATTTTTTGTAACTCAGTGCTGGGGAGAAAGGTACTGCAAGCTGGAAATTCTTGGCTGTGCAGACGTTTTGGTGTCTAAAACCAGATTTTCATGTTTTGGGATTACTTTGCTCATATAATTTTTCATAATTGATCACTTAATGCTGTTGCTGGCTTCTGGTTTTTTTCCTTCCGAGTTGCTGACGAATATTAATTGGCCAGTTTTATATCTGAAAACTAAACTAAAAGCAAAGATGACCTGAATATCACTACAGGCTGGGCTCCGTGGGATCATCTGTTTTAAGTAACATAGCTGTAATTTTCATTATTACCTCAATCAGTCATTTGATAAAATTGCAGAGTATCACTGCATGGCCCTAGAAATGAACTAAGGGGTTGTAGTTTCACTGAGCTGATACTCTCCCCACCACTGACAGTACTAAACCAAGGAGACCACGCACAGGACTGTACACTCAGCTTTTCACTGGGAGATGTGTTCTCGAGTTTGGAGGTTGCAAGCAAAATCCAGAGTTGTTTATCCTGGCTCGTTCTCTGGTTACTTTCCAAGGAGAGACTGCACTTTTTTCATGCAGACAGACCTCTGCTGTGTCAAGGCTGCTCAGATTAACTGTGCAGCTGGAATGCATTTTCCACATCACTTGTGTAGATGTTGCTCTACTGGTTCTCCAGTTCTGCTTCTCCAGATTCTTACTGGCTACTAACGACTAATGATGCATTCATAAAATTGACAACAAAGTAAATAAAATTACTGCAGCCTGTGATGCCTTTAATCCACAATATATTTATTATGTAATCCTCAAACTCGTAAGGTGTATGTGCATGTGTGCATACATTGTTTCAGGCATGATATAAAATACATGCTTTAGCATAGCTGTTCTTCAGTTTTGCTGCCTCCTAATGGCATTTGGTTATTTTCAGGAGCTCACTTAAGAACTCTGTGGAAGAGCAAGGGGACAGGGTGATGGAGTATCTGTGGATACTAGGAAAACTTGTCTTTTGACAGGTTTATTCTTGCCATCTGGAAAGGGGTGTAAGAAAGGGGGAGGTAGAAATGGACCCATATCAAAGAGGAAAACTTTAAACAAAGGCTGACTGTGGGCAATGAAGCAAAGAAGGTACAGAAGACCAGCAACATGAAGCAGACCAAAAGACATGGAATGTGGATGAGGATGAGAATAATGAGGGAGAGGAATGCTCGTATCTTCCATACAATCTAGTCTAGTGTTAGAGTCTAGTAGTTGCAAGATATTCAGGTATGGCCAACTAAGAAGTTAAAGGTCTTACTGTATACTTACACTTCTTGATATAATTTCATTTACAGGGATTTTCTGAGTTGCTGTATCGCTTCTAATTGATCTTTATAGTAATTTTCATTCCTATTTAGTGCACTTCCTCCCCCATCTTTCTCCGCTAAAACCATTCCCACTATCTTGTTACTGCCTACTAAATTTCAAATGTCTCAGATATATTTTTCTTCAGCACCTAAATAGTCCCAATAGCTCATACCAGTAGCCTTTTGGGACAGAAGTCACTTCTCTTTGCTAATTCTGCTGCTCACTATAGTATTTTACAGACTAAGAAATAATAAATGAATAACACTGGTAGGAATCTTGAGCAGACACCATGACACTGGGATAAAGCCCTCAGCAGCCTCAGTAGGTCTTTCAGAACATTGTCCCTATAAAGCATTCTGTGTTTTAAAAATAGAACAGTGCTGCACAGTAATTTTGATTTACAATTATAAAGCCTCACACAAAGCCTTATACAAATTATTCCATCTAAATGTGTGACAAACATTTTGGAAGGCAGCAGCAGTATTTCTGAGCATTTCTTGCTTCGCTGCATTTATCTTGTTAAATATTATTTTAAAAAGAAACTAGTTTGCAAAAATCATAGAGTGAATATATTGAGAGAAAGTGCTACTGCTGTTTGACTACCTCTTGTTTAGCTGGAAAGCACAATTCTATTCCTTTCTTTGCAGCAGGAAAGCAAAACTGGAGATCTGTCATTCTTGGGTCCTGCTTTCTTCATGAAACCAAACTCTAAAGCTAAGAACATAACTTTATGCTTTAACACTGCTTTATTGTACAAAATAAGCAATTTATTAAATACAGCATTTGTCATTCTTCAGAAAGACAAATACACGCAGAGATATGTTTTTTGTTCACATTATTATTTCTCCCTTGAAATAAGTATGAATTTTTTCCTGTCTTATTCAAAGGAAAAGGACAAATTTCAGGTTTAGCCGTGCTTCTGAATGAAGCCTTTAAATATCGTCTGTCTTCTCAGTACTCCACATGATGGAGTTAACACTACTCAAATGCTATTCTTTAGGCAGTGGCCTTTCAGTGATCAATTAATGTCTGAAATCTTGGTTATTTCATCTTTCACATCCTTGATCTCAGTTTGAACTCGTGTTAGATTGGCCAATTTCTCATTCAGTAATGCAATTTCCTTCTCCCGTCGTAACACCTCCTCCACTAATTTTCCTATTCTCAGTGTTAGGTCATTTATTAAGGGCTCCAAGATGGCAAACTCCTTTTTAACTTTGTACATCTTAGGTTTTAAATCATTTGCAAATGTAACTGTCTTCAGAACTTTTGCTCTGTCACCTTCAAGATTCAAAAGTCTATTGGAATGCTTGTTAAAATCACTCCTTAAATCAGACAGCGCTGTCTTAATTTCCTCCATTTTTCTTGCGTTACTGGATGCCAGGCTTTGTATTTTTGTACTTCGGTCGATGCTACTGGTAAGGAGGTCACCTATATGTTTTACTGTTGCCTTTTCACCTTTTTCTACTTTATCTTCTAGTGTTTGCAAAGAATCTGTCAGTGCAGTCATTTCCGAGACCAGGCCTGAAATGCGCCTTATGTCAGTTTTCACTGTCACAATTGTCAATGTTACATTTTTTGCTACAGAAGCTGCGTTCTGTTCAGCACTCGAAACTGCATGAAAAAGGCCAGTTAAATTCTTCTCCAGTTCTTCTTGTTTTTTAATTATGCTGCTAGACCATGTTTTCATAGTATAAATATCTTCCTGCAGATATTTAATGTGAGAAATTATTTGAAGATCTTCCAGCTGTTTCATTAAGTTCCAAGTCTTTTCACACTAGAAGGATAGAAAAATATTTCTAGCTTAAAAACTCAGTGTCAAAATTCAAGCTATACTTTAATGAAATATTTTACTATTCTGAAATTTGAGTGCAAACCCTGTCTCTAGGAAATTAACTTCTGTTACAACACAACCAAATTTGGTTTTTTTGTCAGTATATATAACAAATGTTAGTACTTCTTGTATTACAACAAAAAATTACAAGAAGGTGCTGTATGACCCTCCAAGGTGACCTCTGAAAACACAAGGCATCAAATGGAATCTTCTTCCATATATAGGAAATTTTAAGTCTCCATGAAAGCTATTTTAATAAAAGAAAACTCATGCGACTGCTGGATTTTTGTTGATTTGCCAGTTCACTCTTTTATTTTTATTTTCTTATGATTTGTTCTTGGTTTTCAAATTTGAGAGGAAGAAAGGAAATTATGTAAGTGATACTATCCCTGTTCAATCCCCAGTAAGCCAGGGTAGAACTTGGAGAGAAAAAAACCAGCAAACAGGCAAACTGAAACACATTCTAAGAGGGTAGAACTAGTTTCATGTTAGTCATTTTCTGGACACTAATAGTAAAAATATCATCACAGAAACAAATATTTTTAACTCTTCAATAGTGCTCAATGTTGAATGGTCATTCCTCAATAGCTTAGAACCATTTCCTTAAAAGCAAAGGACCAAAATTTAGGTTCTGGAAAGTTGTGCTTGTTTGCAACTTAATGCCCTCTAAGGATAAGGATTTCATGCTGAATCTCCTATACATCCAGCTTTCAGTAGGATTGAGGTTGATGAAAGACATTAGATTAGGGGTCATACCACTGCAGTCTAACCACCCTGTCCCAAAAAGATACAAAGTAGAAACACTAGAACGGGAACACACCTGGGAAACATATTTTAAAAACATTTCTTTATATAATAGTTTTCCTAATAGGACATGGAACACTCTGTACCCTTTCTGGAGGAGCAGTTTATTTTGAATTAGAATGCACCAGGATGGGGAAATTCACTACAATATATTTTTGTTTTGACTGTAAATGGGAATTTATCCGTAAGCAATACTTATATGAAACCAACATAGCTTTATAACATGGAGAAACACTGGTTTCATAGTCTCTTGAAAGGGCAGTGTTACCTGTTTAGTGAAGATTTCAGTGGAGTTATTGAGAATTCAGTGTACAAACCCAGAATAATTTAAATTAAGTCTGATTAAGTCATAAATGTTGTGGGTTCATACGGTTTCTACTAATCAATCTCCTTTCCTGAGAAATACAAAATTATCAGGACAGTAAGTCTGCAGATGATTTATGTTGTCCCTGAGACCCAAATTTCAATGAACAGCTTTAGTGCCTTTTAGGCAGTACTGCATCATGTGCAAGTGGGTCTATGGATAAACTGCATATTCCCTGCTCTCAGGCACATAACTCCACTGATTTAGTTAATTACTTTTGCAGCTCTTGGTTCAGCAAACTCTGGGAAACAATGTCATTTTAATGACATTAATTGTTTTTTCCTTTCAAATGCAAAGCAATATGAGACATATCGTGTAATGCCTAACAAAGAACATCCTACAGAAGAAAAAATTTGTTTCTAAAGCACCAAAACAATCTCATAAAAAAACAAAACAAAAACAAACCAACCCCCTGCACTAATAGAGTGACCAAACCAAACATGTAAATTTAATGATGAAAGAAAATCTAACAGGAGTATCTGTTAGTAAGAACTGCAGTCTATGTGTAGTTCGGTGATTTCAGTGACAGAACAAAACAATGCCAGTGATTTTTGGAGGTTGGAAAAGGCTAGAAATGAGGTCTAAGGAGGCTGTAGTTCCATGGGGGTCAAACAAATAAATGGTAACACCAGTTGCTATGTAAATTATCAGCTGCTTATAGATACCAGAACAAGACAAGGTTCTCGGTAGGGGGTACTTTTTCTGTTCCTGTTTTTTCTGTAAGGGTACTGCATCTAAGCTTCAGCTATTAAAAATGTACTCAGTGCTTTCCTGCAGCACAAAACCATTATGGTGTACAGTACATGAAAAGCAAGGTACTGCTATCTTTACTGAGAAATAAGTGATTCATTTTTCACTGTGTTACAAGTCCATGGAAAATAATACAAAAAGTAACAACAAAAGAAACTACGTAGTGAAAACTAAATACAAACTAAAAATATGACCTTTCCCCCCTTAAGTCTAAATACCTTGCTTCAAATTAAGTCTTAATAAAAAGGATCTTTTAATAAATAAGCTGAAAATAATCCTTAATTTAAGAAAATATTCCTTTTCTTTAACAAAGTATTACTGTCTTGCTCTCCACCCTCTTTCTCAGCCTTTCAGGCTCTTCCAGTATCTCTTCAGATCAATGACTATATCTCGGCTATCCTTGATTATATGTTGAAATCACATTATTTATAAAAAAGTGCTTTTTCATCAATGAAAAACCTAAGTCCAAATTCACTTATCCCCATTCTGGTCATTTTCTAAGTTAAAGCTTTCTGAAGTGACTTCTTTTGCTTTGGAAGATACTGTTATGTCAGGCCCTGTTTGCAGAACAGCTATTTTGTGCTGCACTTTGAACAAGCTGCCATTGGACTGCAGGCCTTCAAGAGCCTTCTGCATTGCCTCTGTATCAGAAACAGTTTTCACCATGTCATTTTCCACAGTGTACAGCTGTGTCTTCAAGTCCTCTACCTTTTTCTCCATACCAAGCAATTCACTTGACAACCTAAGAATGGAGTGAATAGCATTTTCAATGGTTGGCAAATGGGTCTTGCACTCTGCAATTTTAGGTTCATAGTTTGCAAGTTTCTGATTCAGGTCTGTGTCCTTGGCTACCAGACTATTCTGTTCTTCTTCTAGCTTTTCAACCGATTTTGCATCCAAGTTCAACTTTTGTTCAACTCTAGAGAATTCTTCATCTTCTTGCTTTTTTAGTGTTCTGATATTTCTGGCTGTACTGTCTTCCAAATCTCTTACTCTTTCTGAAAGAGATTTAATTCTTTGGTCAACTTCATTAATTTTGGAAGTAACTTCTGTATGTATGAACTTTGCTTCAGATTTTAAACCAGTAGCATTTGCGTTCACTTCATCCAGGCTTCTTCTCCAGGAATTGGTAACATTTTGGAACTTCTCATTAATGCTCTGCATCTTTAGAGAGAGAGTCTGTTCATTGTTCTGAATATCATTTATGATGTTATGAAGAGAAGATATTTCCTGCCCAAACTCAGTCATCACAGAGATGGATGAGGCAGCTTCTCGCAGGATACTTTCAGAAGACTCAAGCTGCATTTACAACACAAAACAATGTCTGTGTCTACTTAACAAAAGTAAGAACAGAGAACCATTTCCATTTATTAAGAGATAGTAAAGTCCCTTAAAGCCACTGTACTTGTTACAAAGCTCCTCCGTGGTGTGTTCCCATGTTTAATCTTTAAGATATTGTTGATTAACCTAGCATGAAAAAGTCACGAAAAAAAGGTATGTCTGTTGTTGAACTTCTATAGAATTTTCCATGCTTGGGTTTTTTGTGTCCAAAATACAGTAAATCCCATAAAATATTTTGCAATCGGAAGTGTAGTATATCAATATCCAAATTACATCATATATAAATGACATTATTCTGAGATCAGTGCTGAAACAAAATCACTGGCATGAGCCATGCCGTGCTACCTTCATTATCTGTAAAGTATCAGGGATAATTCAGCAGCCAGCACAGCTTCTCTGCTTGATAATGTCACACATGGTAATATTTTTTTCACTACTATAGTATTTTCCTGCCTATCACTTTATTATGCCTTCATATTATTAGAACACGTCTGCTACATCAAAATGCTGGTAAGTTTTCTTCAAATTAATGTACATTAGAATCACACACAAAAGAGGACTGGTAGAATGAAACATGCATATATGGAAGTTCTTAAAAATAGTTTAGTTTCTAAAAAATAATACTGAGATACAACCACTGTATTCACATACTGGAACAATGGCATGGATTGACATGCTTTGTCACATGAAATAGTCTCTAAAGGCCTATTCACAGGCAAGTAAAACACATTATGAAAACTTACTTTAAAACAGTTCGTTAACAAAATAACAATGAAGTAAACAATGACAAATGTTCACCAAAGATTATCCAATTAAGATGTTAATGATTACCTTTTCAGAAATTAAGTTTACTTTATTTCCCACATCCAGGATTTTTTCAGCTTCTTGCTGTAAGAAATTGTACTTTCTTTCCAGATCAGCAAATTGACCTGACTGCTGAAATAGAAACCTGCAAATTTCAAGTAAATAAACAGAAAGCATAACTACTTAATTAGCATATATTAAGTATTCCAGGACCTTATTCACAGTAAATTGTTACTGGCAGGATTTGTGTTCACAGAATTTGCTTGATCAATACATGACAGAAAAAAAGTTTAATGAAGGTGATCTGTCTTGATACTGGAGTTATCTTCCAAAAGAGGTAAGACAACAAGGACGCATCCATAGATGTCTTTGCTTTTACACTGCATGCTAAGGTAACTAAGGCACTGATGCTGCTAAGATATTTTAAAACATCTTTAACAAATATATTTGACCTTTACTTAAAGACTCCACCTGATGAACAGTTTATTACACTGCTGAGCAAATTAGTTACAGAAAACTGTTTCACTACTTCTGTCCAATTATTTATTGCCTGTCAAACTGTCAGACTAAGCTGCTCTTCAGGTAGATGTAGTCTTCAAGGCAGGTATTTAGAATTCATGAGCAAGGCACCTTCAACATGATGTAACAGATTGAGCTTCCATAGTAACTCACTGCACACCAATGTTTCCATGCTTGTGAATACTGCTACTCTTTCCTTGATCCTTCTGGCTTTAACAAGTTTCGTTAGACACTTAGCCCAAGCACTGTGTTAACATGTAAATCAGACAGCCCACACAATACAAAAGAAAATACTAAAATCCTCTTTAGAGGGTTACCTACCAGCTCACCATCAGGCAAACAGCAAGGGAAACAATACTCAAACTTGTCCTCGAGTCCATCCAAATAGAACTCCGATTATTGCTGGTCCTGGGACTTGCCAGCTTCCCATAATTACTGTGCTTCTCAATCTTCTGGGAACCTTCACTGGTCTTGGATGAAGAAATACCTTTTTTCCTTGGCTTAACTTCAGACATTTTGTGGTTTTAAAAAGCAGAAGCAAAGGAGAGAGCTAGAAAAAAAACCCCAGAAAGGACTAGTATTTACTTCTTACTTTTTAACATCCTCAAACATAAACTTCTACTCTTTAAGTACACAAACACACCTCCAAAAATGTTTCTTTTGGTGTCTACTATGCTTCCTAGTTATGTCAACTTTTGTAAAGTATCATAATACTTTCATTTGCTTTCTATATTACAGAGCACTGTTTTCATATTTTCTCCAACTGAAGTGACTTTCCAAGCTTAAACTAATTTTACCTTTCCAGAAATAGTTTATCTGCTGTTGAATAAGCTATTTTAAATATGTATTTAAAACCATAAGGACTAAAAGCATATTTCTTTTTGTACCTGATGACTGTCACAAGTTCATCAGCAATTTCACTGATAAACTTGTGTTTTACTTGTAGATTTAAAAAATAATTATTACCTATGTGACACTAAAAGGGGAAAGTTAATTTTTCAATTTTAACAAGTGCAAATCAAGCTTTGATTTCAAAATAGTTCTGTTGTAATGATTTCATGTCATCCGTAAAGCCACAAAACATCAGTTAACAAAAAGTTATGATAGAAAAATTCAGAAGATTCATGAAATCATGCCTCTAGAAATAAGAAAAACTGTAACTTCTTGATAAAATTAAGGTAAGAATAGACTGAGGCAATATGAATCTCCAGCTCATATTTTAACCAACCAAGTGAAGTACAGAATACAGTTTTAAGCCTAAAATCTTCCACCATACTGCTGAAAATAGACTTGATCCTAGCTTTTAACTTGATAAGTTAAAAGCTGTTTCTATTACTATAAATAGCCTAATTTGAGACCAAACTGTTGTGCTGGTTTTTTGGATCACTTTGCAGTGTTGCTGCTTAGTCGCGTATCAAAATATAAATATTTGGAGATACCTACATAGTCACAGACAGGAGTAAAAGGCATTGTTTAAAATCGAGTCTGTCCTGCAGGTAGCTTACAGCAGTCTGAGTCAGAGTACTAGGGAGCATACTCTGAGCTTGAAGCGTGGAGGAAGAAAAGTTTTTAATTTCAAAAAAATAAAACCAAAACAGAAAAATGGCATTTTGAAATTTTTCTTAACATCTTTGGGCTCGAGAGCAGGTATTATGAAGTTAAAGTGGAGGGAAAAAAAAAAAAAAAAAAAGTAGTTCGGAAAAGAATTTAACAGAGAAAAGCAAAGCTCTGCTTTAAAAGGACGGCTCCATCGCGCAGCCCGGTGCGGTATAGAGGGATGCGCCACAGCTCCCCGGAGACCCTCCCGGACC